>APFE030790539.1:0-17607 GCA_000404065.3 Pinus taeda
GTGTGATGATCTGTTCTGTTTTACTGCACCTGTTTACTGTTCTTATGGTTAATGAAGTTCTGATGCACTGATTAAAGATCAACATTTAATGAATCATAAGTTTACTGATATACGCTGGTTGCTTTAGACACAATAGTGTATATACGCAGTTTCCCATAATTGAAGTAGCGTATACAAATCTGGTTGTGAAATGAAAAATAATTGATTTGATAACACTGATTCACCCCCCCTCTCAGTATTATTTCCAACAAGGAGGGCGAAGAAGGCTTGGATCACCCTATTGCATTTGAAAGTCGAAGATTGTCCAAAGCCAAGAAGAACTATTCCACAACCAAGTGTGAGGGGTTGGCGATGGTGTACACGCTCCAAAATACTGGCACTATTTGCTAGGAAGACGTTTCAAAATGTATACAAACCATTCTGCGCTAAACTACTTGGTCAATAAGCTTGTGTTGGGGGGGGGGCATATGTAGGTGTCTCTTATTGTTCCAAGAATATGACTTTGAGGTTGTGGTAAAACCTTGAGTCCTGAACGCAGGACCGGATCACTTGTCACATATTGAGACAGGCGAGGAACCTACTAGTTTGGAGGAAGGATTACCTGACGAACAACTCTTTGTTGTACACGTCGCAAACGGGCACTTTGAAGATATAATCCACTTTCTGACAATAGGGATTGTGCCAAAGGAATACTCTGTCCAACATAAGAAGGAATTGGTGGTGCGTGCGACGAAATTTTCTGTCATTGTGGGACACTTATATAAAATGGGAAATGATGAGATATTATGAAGGTATGTACCTGAATTTGAATGAAGTCAGATCCTCGTGGAGGCACATGGGGGTGCTGCAAGAGGACACTATGCAAGATGAGCGACCGCACAAAATATTCTCCTCGCAAGATTGTGGTGGCCAACCCTTCACCAGGATTCAAAAGCACACTGTAAGGCCTGCGATATATGTCAAAGGACTAGAAAACCATCGCAGAGGGACGAGATGCCATTGAATCCACAAATGACACTGCATTCATTCGAGAAATGGGCAATCGACTTTGTGGGACCTATCAAACCTTAGGGAAAAATGGGCACGCACTACATCATCACTGCGACGGAGTACCTGACACGATGGGTGGAAGCGCAGCCGATCAAAGACTGCACAACCGTTACAGCTGCAAAGTTTTTGTTTGAACACGTGTTGACCTAATTTGGATGTCCGAAGATATTAATGTGTGATCACGGTACACATTTCCTGAATGAAACCATCAACACGCTCACAGAAGAGTTCCATATGTATCATTAGAAAAGCACACTGTATCACCCACAAGCCAATGGGACAGTAGAAGCGTTCAACAAAATACTCGAGACTAGGTGTGCAACATACAATGAAATGATTGGGACATGCGCGTCCCTGCAGTACTATGGGCTTATAGGACAACATTCAAGAAACTAATGGGACAAACACCCTTTCGATTAGTTTATGGCGTGGAAGTTGTAATGTCAATGAAATATATCATACCTAGTCTGTGCATAACAGCGCTCACAAGAATGATGGACCGCGAAGCTCTCGAGGAAAGGATAGCGCAATTGGAAGAATTGGAGGAGGAACAGTTCTTGGCTGGTTTTCATCAGCATGTACAAAAGCAATGTGAAAAGGCCTAGCACAATCGCCATATTAAGTTGCGCACATTCAAGGTAAATGACTTGGTACTGATGTATGATAGTAAGTTTGAAAATTTTCCAGGAAAATTCAGAATGCATTGGTTGGGACCATACGTGGTTAAGGAGGTCACAGACGGAGGTGTGATCCAGTTAGTTAAACTAAATGGAGAACCCTTCCCAGGCAAAGTGAATGGAAGTTGCTTGAAGCCTTACAGGGGTGGGCCAACTATCTGACTAGCCGACAGAAGCACAGTCTTCGTGCTCCAAGGCGCTGGACTATAAACATATACCGATACAGATGTATGGGAACAATTCAGTCACAGAGGTCTCGGAGTAGTGGATGTAGTAGATTCAGCGAGCAACAGCTCAGTGCATGTTGGGCATGGAATCCTCCCAAGGCATGTTTTGGGGCTCAAAGCCCAAGTTTTGACCCAATATTATTGTAAAGACTCCGCGAATTGCGGGCGTGGAGCGCGAAATGTATGATAGAGTCATAGGGTTGTTCGCCCTAGTTTTGTAGTGTAAGGTCAGCCTACCCATGGTCCACGGACCATGGGATTGTATAAATAGAATGAGACTCTAAGTGTAAAAGAAAACGAAGTGAGAAGGAAGCAAGAAGATAGAGTCTAAGTGACTAAGGGTGTCTTGGGTCGTAGATTAGGAGAAGGCTATGCAACTGAGTGTGTAGAGGCATAGTTGTCCGCAGTTAAGTGCGCAGACCCCTGCCGTTGAGTGCGCAGGGCAGAGTCGAGTTTGTAACCGAGAAAGAAAATAATAAAGAGAAGTTTTATCATAATTTTGTGCATATGTTCTTGGGTTAATACCTGTTTGTTATAAATTGCAAATGTACAGTTTATTTACAGCGCGCACCTGTATGAATGATTTATATTTCTAAGTATAACTTAACGCATACAAATATGCTAAGTTAATCAACTAACAGTGGAATAATAGTAAGGACTTGGGTAATAACAGTTTTCAGGCCCCAAGTAGGGTTGCAGGAAGGCAACATCGCAGGCTGCGAGGTACGGGAAAGTGCGCGTAGCGACGTGCTCATAGGGTCGAACCATAGACCTCTTGAACTCATCAGACATCTCTAGGGTGTGGAAACCTGGTTCTAGCTATTGTAAATAATACTGAGAGGGTGGGGGGTGAATCAGTATTAACAAATCAATAAGCTTTTCATTTCCATTATCAGATTCATATACGCTACTTCAGTTAAGGAAATCTGCGTGTATACGTAACTGTGTTTAATGCAACTAGCGTATATCCAACAAACTTATGATTTAGTTAATTCATCATATGTTTATCTTTAATGAGTGCATCATAACATTATTGACCATATAAACAGTAAACAGGTGCAGTAAAACAGAATAGATCATCACACATAAGAAGCACGCATGAACACCATGATATAAGGTGGAAACCCAATGTGGGACAAATAACACCTGCTGTTGTTTTCTTTAAGATAAGAAAAACCTGTTTACAATCTTGTACTAGCACAAACTCATACCAGTACGCAGGCACCCACCTGTAGAAGGCTACAACCTTCTTTCGTTCTCCAGCTTCTACTAGAAGGGAGCTACTACCCCCTAGCTCTTCTACTAGCCAATATATATTTACTAGTACGTAGGCGCCAACCTACAGAAGGCTACAACCTTCTCTTTTCTTCCAGGGACCACGTTTCATAAATTTTCAGATTGGATCCATCAATACAACACAATCACAACCATCAACTATATCTGCATCATAAATCTTTGAATCACCCAACAACTAAATCACAGAAACCCTGTCATCAAAACACAGTCACCATAACATAGAGCAGAACCTAGAACTCTACAACAACCACTAGAACCAACAACAACTTCAAATATCAAATCTCATAATGTATACGCTACTTGGTTGTGTCGAACTAGTGTGTAGACGCTCTTTCACCAAAGGGAACCCGCGTACAGATCTGAAAATAATTGGATTTCAGAGATCTGTGGTGTGTGCTTTTCGAATTTTTGATCGGAGAATCCACAGTAAGAGAATTTTTATACCAACGTTTCGAATCCCAAATGGGATCCATCATCAGGGTTAAGAGATTCTCTTTTTTTCCGAATTGTCATTAGCGTTATCGGTTTTCCTTTTTCCTTCCAAGTTGTCTAATCCATTAGCGCGACGTTCTTAATAAAATAGTTTCTTGAACTATGATTACAAAAGGAGGAATAAGATTGCTGTCAACTTCAGATATACCCAGAACATAAGATATAAAGGATAAGACAAGCGTCAGTATTCAGATCTATTCATGATCATACCATATAATGATAATGCATTTTAGTCTTCATAGTCCCGATTCATCAACCTTCATTCTCCACATAGGTGCATCCTTAACAAAGCATCACATACCCATAACCTGCATACTAGATCTCACCCTTCATAAAAAATTCATCACTTGCACACTTGCCCTTAGCCTAATGATCTTCTTCTCCTTATATAGGTTTAGGCCTCTCTCAATACCATGGTCCAAAACCACGTAGAACCAATACCTTGGACCCAATACCTGGGGTCAACACTTTGGACCAAATACCATGGACCAAAACTTAGATTACTAACATGTACGCGCCTTTCCTTCTATGAACGTGCGTGTGTACATATACGTGACTTGGTATATGGTGAACCCGTGTGTATACGCTTCTTTGTCACAGTGAACCTGCGTATACCTCTCTGATCATTAATTCTTTGCTATTTACTAGCTGTACTATGATCTGTCATCTAAGTGAGTTGCCATCAAGGACAACACCTGTATCATAATGCCAACAATCTCTCCCTTTGGACTTGATGGCAACAACCACACCAAGTTACTCTCCCCCTTTGACATCAAGGGCAAAGGGCGGACCAAGGTATCCTCTCCCTTGATATACATTATGCTGTCCATGCCCCCCTTGAGTACATGCTGAAATCTCTGATTGAGCTCCCCCTTTGTACATGCCAAGATGTACCAATCCATCCATGCTCCCCCTAAGCACATGCAGAGTCTGCAAAAATATTTTTCAAAAGAATAACATGACTCTACAACTTAACTAAGTGAGTATGAACTTCCTATCACCAATGACTCATACATACTTCAATCTCCCAAGTGGGAATACACCATTTTGACTCATCCACCCAACCAAGTGGGGATATAGAAAATGTTTATACATGACTGAAATAGACATCATCCTTCCCATGCAAAGTGGGGTTACAAATTGGGTCTTTTCATAACCTTTACATCAAATGATATATATGACTTTTATAACAATGACCAACAATCTAAACTATACCATGATAGTCATCAACAACTATCGTACACCATATATGATATGCACCATAAGCATCTGTCACCAACATCCAGACCTGTAACCTGCAATATCATTCTCTTGACAACCAACAATAAGTAGCAAGATTTATCATAAGCATCATCACCAAAGACTTTTAACCATAATGCCAACAATGCATTATTTGAAGCATATGCTCCCCATGAACCTGTGCCAACTAACATATACCATGACCGAACCATATCAGACTTCTTTTCCTGAGTCTATTATGCTGCTTTTTCTTTAGAGCTCCATATACGTGACTTGCAGCCTCTAACTCGCGTATATACGCAACTTCGCTTCATAATATATGCGTATGAAAATTGGAATATTGAAGGTTTACACTTTAACTTCCCCTAAGTCCGTTATGTCTGCTAATTGAGTTATGCCACATCTTTCTGACACTAATTTTGTCTTCTTCAATACCTGCGATTGAGATGATGTATGCTCCTTTTGCTTTGGTGTCCGAATTTTGCTCCTGCATTCCTTTACTTTATGTCCAAACTTGTTACATGCATAACATCTTACATGTTTCATATTCCTTTTATTGCAATCAATAGCTTTGTGACCAAACATATTGCAAGCAAAACAATATCCCTTAAAGTACCTGGAACGTGATGATCTTTTTGTGTGATGGTCTTGAACCATTTTACTTCTGCATCTGGCTGCAACATGTCCAAGATTATGACATTCATAACATTCAACATTATTCATCGGAGGAAATACCGTCTATCACTTCCACTATTAAAAGCAAAATATTTTCTTTGAAGTATTTCTTTCCTTGATTGTTGTTGAGGTTGACCTCTTATCTCCTTGTTGAGAATTTCAGGTGTTGTATTAGAGTTCCTTGCCTCACCCTGTGAGCTAGATTCACTTTCAACAGTTTCATAAAAGCCAAGGCCAGTTTTGATAGCAGGGGATCTTTGACTACTAAGAATATCATTCAAAATCTTAGTATTGTCTTGAAATCGTAGCAGTTTATCCTTTTCTTCTAATTTACCTTTTAAGATATTTACCTCAACCTGATGTTGTTCTTCCTTTTCCAAATATTTCTTCTTTATGTTTTCTTCAGCTTTTCTTCCTTCTTCCATTTGTTGCCTCAATTCGAGCACTTCATGTTCTTGTTCTTCAAGAGCTTCTTCATTCTGCTTCTTTGATTTTTCAAGATCTTCTTTTAGAGAGAGGATCTTAGATTCAAGTCTCTAGATTGTTATGCTCTGATCTTTTACTACATCTTGCAGCTACTCCCTTACTCTGGTTAAGGTCTCCAGCTGATATTTTAATCTGGTAACTTCTTCTTTTTCTACGTCATTATTTTCATATGCCATGAGAAGTTTAATTTCTTGATTGGCTTCATCATTATTGGATGAGTCATTACTATTATCCTGAGTATAATAACTTCCATTACCTTCTTCAGACATCTTTCCTTTGTTATGAGGGCATCTAGCAATATAATGACCAACTCTACCACAAGAAAAACATTTGAATGGTAGCTTACCTTTGAACCTTCCAGATCCCCGTTGAAGATTCTTGACAAAATTTACCTCATATTCTTCTTATGAAATGTATCTTGATTCACTGAGTTTTTCTTTTCCCTTTGCCGATACTTTAAATGCGGCTTCTCTCATATCTGATGGTCCTCCTTTTCTCATTTCAAAAGCAGTTAAGATTCCACGAAGCTGCGTCATAGTGATATTCTACAGATCCTCCTTTTCTTCTATGGCAGACATTTTGGATTCAAATTTAGCAGACAAGGATCTCAAAACTTTTTCAACTAAGACAACTTCCTTAATTTCTTCACCCAGATTCTTCATACAATTGACAATCTCATCTATATGTAGGAAGTAATTAGCTATGCTTTCATTACTATGCATCTTAAGAGTTTCATACCGTATTCTGAGAGTTTGAAGCTTAGGATGTTTTACTAGATCATCTCCTTCGTAGCTTAGAATGATTATGTCCCATATTTCTTTGGCTGATTTGAACTGCATGACCTTGACAATCTCTGATTTTGACAAACTTCCCAATAAGATAGTAACAACTTTGGCATTGAGTCCATATTGCTTTCTACTTGCCGTATTTGTAGGAATTGTTGATGGATAGGTATATCCTCCTTCCACGATTCCCCAAATATCTGTTCCAAGCGATTGTAGATAGGCTGAAGTTCTTATCTTCCAGTAAAGAAAATTGCTCCCATCGAAGATTGGTGGTTTGATGGATCCCTTTCTTTCTTAATTACACATGATGATAGATCTTCCTTCAAGCGATCAAGCTTCTTCTGAAGGACCTGCTCTGATACCAATTGTTGTAAATAATACTTGGGGGGGGTGGGGGGAGGGGTGAATCAGTATTAGCAAATCAATAATCTTTTCATTTCCATTATCAGATTCATATACGCTACTTCAGTTAAGGAAACCTGTGTGTATGTGCAATTGTGTTTAATGCAACTAGCGTATATCCAACAAACTTATGATTCAGTTAATTCACCATATGTTGATCTTTAATGAGTGCATCAAAACATTATTGACCATATACATAGTAAACAGGTGCAGTAAAACAGAATATATCATCACACATAAGAAGCATGCATGAACACCATGATATAAGGTGGAAACCCAATGCGGGACAAAAACCACCTGCTGTTGTTTTCTTTAAGATAAGAAAAATCTGTTTACAATCTTGTACTGGCCCAAACTCATACCAGTATGCAGGCACCCACCTACAGAAGGCCACAACCTTCTCTCGTTCTCTAGCTTCTACTAGAAGGGAGCTACTAACCCCTAGCTCTTCTACTAGCTAATATATATTTACTAGTACATAGGCGCCGACCTACAGAAGGCTACGAACTTCTCTTTTCTTCCAAGGACCACATTTCATAAATTTTCAGACTAGATCCATCAATACAACACAATCACAACCTCTGAATCTGCATCTGCATCATCAATCTCTGAATCACCCAACAACTGAATCACAAAAACCCTGTCATCAAAACACAGTCACCAGAACACAGAGCAGAACCCAGAACTCTGCAACAACTACTAGAACCAACAACAACCTCAAATATCACATCTCATAATGTATACACTACTTGGCTGTGTCAAATCAGCGTGTATACGCTCTTTCACCAAAGGGAACCCGCGTATAGATCTGAAAATAATTACTTATATCTTCACTGCAATTTTCAACTTTAGATATACCCAAAACATAAGATATAAAGGATAAGACAAGCGTCAATATTCAAATCTATTCATGATCATACCATATAATGATAATGCATTTTAGTCTTCATAGTCCCGGTTCATCAACCTTCATTCGCCACATAGGTGCATCCATAACAAAGCATCACATACCCATAACCTGCATACTAGATCTCACCCTTCATCAGATATTCATCACTTGCACACTTGCCCTTGGTCTAATGATCTTCTTCTCCTTATATAGGTTTAGGCCTCTCTCAATACCATGGTCCAAAACCACGTAGAACCAATACCTTGGACCCAATACCTGGGGTCAACACTTCGGACCAAATACCATGGACCAAATTGCACAGACCAAAACTTAGATTTCTAACATGTACACGCCTTTCCTTTTGTGAAAGTGCGTGTGTACGTATATGTGACTTGGTATATGGTAAACCCACGTGTATACGCTTCTTTGTCACAGTGAACCTACGTATACCTCTCTGATCATTAATTCTTTTCTATTTACTAGTTGTACTATGATCTGTCATCTGAGTGAGTTGCCATCAAGGACAACACCTGTATCATAATGCCAACACTAGCACCCTCACATACTACTTTGGGTGAGACCTTAGTCCATGCTCCACGCACTGTTGTTGAAAGGGCCAGTGGTACCAGGGTTTGTTTGGCTAGATCACCTCTGAACCTGGGTCAGGCCCCAATAAGCCAACAACAAGTTTAAAATAAAAATTTTAGTTTCTTATGAGGTAATGCTGAGTGAAATAGGAGAAACTTCCATCAAAGCAATTGCTATGGTGTGTCTCATAATGTATCTACAAAGAATTGAGAAAATGGGAGAAGGTAGATGACCTAAAGTTATCTTCAATGAAGGAATGAGTGAAAGAAAGAAATCATGGATGAGACAAAACAAAAAATGGATGCAAAACTGGAATATTTACCTCAACGCATGTCTCACAAATAACAAGGATTTAAAGAGTTTTGTTATGGAGAAGTTTCGTAAGTGTATATGGGGAAAAGAGTTGGGTAGAAAGAAGAAGTACTATGTTCAAGAATTCAACCCCACTTGTGATATCCAATAAAAAGAGTATATTGCACAGTGTCCCTCCCCTGACTGGTTTCTATTTCCCAAAGGAAAACATGCACGCTTGTGCAAGGATCTACGTTGAAGTCGACTTAGGGAAAGGACTACCGGAAGTTATCAAGATCAAAGTGGACCAATGGACTCATATTCAACAGCTGGAATACGAGCAAATACCATTCAAATGCAGGTATGCCATGAATATGGTCATTTTGCTAATAGGTGTAGTAAGATAAAAGTAAATGAACTGAATGAAAATGTTGAACCCTCAGAAGGCTCATGGGAGCAAGTAAAAAAAAAGAAATCAAACCCTTCCCAGCAAGGCCCTAACCCTAAGCCTCAACTGAAACCCCAAGCCGCTCCACCCCCCCTCCCATTTCAACCCAGCCTTTCCTCTCCCCCTCCAATCCTTTTGAATCCTTGGTGGATGATGATCCCTCCTCCCCCCCTTCTTCCCCCTCAGCCACTGCCTTAGCAGCCATCCCTTCCTCCTCGCTTCCCCTCCCTTCCCCTCCCCTAAAAATAGAGCGTATTCTAACTAGAAACAAACTCAAAGAAGCAAGCTTCACCTCTGATCCACCGAGAAAAGCAGGAAGGAAGTCAAATAAAGAAATAAGAGATGAAACATCAACAAAAGAAATGGCCACGGGCACACAGTAGCCGATGGAATCATTCTTGGATAAACAAAAAGGAAGCGGGGAAAAGGCAAAGGAGAAGAGCGGGGCTCACCAAAAAAATAGTAAGTAATGATATTGGTCTCTTGGAATTGTAGGGGGTTGGGCTCCTCTCTAAAATCCAATGTAGTCTGGGATTTAATCATTCATGAGCAGCCAGATCTTTTCCTAATCCAGGAGACCAAATTGTCTAACCAAGACTTTCAATCTTTCACAAAAAGACACAAAAGCTTTGCAAGTACAGCAATAGATTCAGTGGGCGCCTCAGGAGGAATAGGTACATTATGGAATAAGAGAAAATGGGACCTCAACAGCGAAAACTCATCTAATTGGTGGGTTAGAACTGACCTTAAAAATAAAATCACAAAAGAAGAATACAGTGTTCTTAACATTTATGCCCCAAATCACTACAGGGATAAAGCATTTTGCTGGGACTCTATTAATTCAGAGCTACGGGCCTGTCAAAATAGGAACACAATCATGGGAGGGGACTTGAATCTAATCAGGAACATTGAGGAAAAAGCAGGAGGGAAATTCCTCACTGATCCTTCAAGAGATACCCTAGAAACAATAATAGAAACTCATAAAGTTATTGACACCCCCCCTAACAATGGTAAATTTACATGGAGCAATAAGAGAGCAGGAATACACAACATTAAAGAGAGACTTGACAGGATATTAATCCATGAAAGAATAGTTACAGGTTTCTCCTCAGTTAAAAGTAAGATAATCCATGCCACAACTTTAGATCACAAGCCTGTGGTCTTGATTCTTGAGAGTGTAAGAAATCTCGGCCCTATCCATTTCAAATACAATAAAATTTGGGATAGTAAGGAGGGCTTCCGAAAACTCATTAAAATCACTAGGAGAGGGAAGTCATCGGCTCGCCCCACTATGTTTGGGAATCAAAATTAAAATCCTTAAGAGCAGTGATCAAACAGTGGGCTAAAGAAAATGCAATATTGGAAAAGAAAAAAGAATAGAGCTACACCGACAATTGGAGCAATGGAATAAGGAGAAAGAGGATCAACAAATCTCAAAGGAAGAACAATCACAGGAAAACGAAAAGTTTAAAGAACTCTACAGGCAGAATAGAGAAGAGGAAGAGGAGCAGAGACAAAAGTCGAGGTGTCTTTGGCTCAGAGCTGGAGACAAAAACACCTCTTTCTTTCATAATAACCTCAAGATCAGAAGAGCAGGGAACCAAATTGATAAAATTACTGTTGAGGGAAAAGAACTAAGTGAACAAGAGGAAATCAAAGAAGTTGCGCACAGTCACTTCAAATCCCTCTTAACTGCAGATCTCTAGTACATGGACAGCGCGGATTTCCTACAACCAGTTGAGTGCAAAATCAACCCGCAACAAAACAGTGAGTTGGATCAAGATGTTTCGGAGGAGGAAATAAGGGTGGCAGTGTTCAGTATGCAGTCAGACAAGGCCCCGAGGCCTGATGGCTTCATTTCTGCCTTCTTCAGGAATCACTGGGATATCATAAAGAAAGACTATGTAAGGATGGTTAAAAATATCTTCAAAAAAAATAAGATGGGCGAAAACACTAAAACTTTCCATCTGGCGCTTATCCCCAAGGACCCCAACCCCCTCTCCTTTGATCGCTTCAGACCTATCTCTCTTTGCAATGTATCCTACAAAATAGTAACCAAAATCCTGGAAAATAGACTGAAAAAGCTCCTGCCTTCCCTTATATCAGAGAATCAAGGAGGAATCGTTCCTAAAAGACAAATAACGGACAACGTCATCTTGATCCAAGAAGAAATCCATAGCAGCATTAATAGAAAGGAAAGAGGTATGATCATAAAACTCGACATGGCAAATGCCTTCGACAGGGTCAATCATCAATTCCTAGCTGAGGTTCTCAGGAAGTTCGGAATATCCAACAAATTTATAAGCATTATTATGGAATGCATCTCAAACCCTTGGACAACCCCCCTAATCAATGGTAGGCCCAGCCACTACTTCAGAAGCTCCAGAGCATTGAGACAAGGTTGCCCTCTCTCTCCCTTCCTATTCATAATCATGGCAGAAACTTTGAGCATACATCTGGAAAACCTTCGAAAGCAAAAGGAGATCACAGGGATCAGCATAGCGAGAGGGATAAAAGAAATTAATCACTCGCTCTTTGCTGATGACACCCTTTTAGTTGGGGGAGCCTCTAGCCTAATGGCAAGAAGATTTAAGAGAACATTGGACACCTTCCTAGCAGTGTCAGGGGGTTTACTTAACAACAATAAGTGTAAAATCTATACTTGGAACGTCCCTCCCCAAATCATGCAAAGAATATCTCTGATCATGGACATTCCAATTCAAAGAAATTGGAGCCACTTTACATATCTTGGTCTTCCCTTGGCAAAAGAAGTTGTCAAGTCTGAGATTTGGAACAAGCATATCGAAAAAATGAGAGGGCTTCTCCACAGTTGGGGGCTGTCTTAGCTAAATCTAGCAGGCAGGACCACCCTCATAAAGGCTCTCCTCTCAGCTCTTCCCATATATCAATATGTTGTCACTCTGGCTCGTGCCAGCACTCACAAGCACTTGGAGTTAATCATGAGAAGCTTCCTCTGGTAGGGAGGGAAGCAAGATTAAAAAAAAATCAGTCTGGTTAGATGGGATCAAGTCACCCTCCCTTTTGAAAAAGGGGGCATAGCAATCAAAATCCCAAGCCTCACCAACAAAGCGATGGGCTTCAAACTGGTGTTGAGAATGTTAATGGGAAAGGGTTCTTGGTGGGTTGAAGCTCTTAAATGGAAATACCTCAATGGGCTGCACTCCAATGTCCTCACCGATGTAATAGTGGAAAGGCCTTGCACTCCTGTTTGGAAACTTATCAAAACAGTCCTCCCCCAAATTAAAAATCATATCTCTAAGTCGTCTGGAAATGACAAAGAAATAAATATTTGGACAGACAAAATTATGGAGTGGAACCAAGAAACCTCCTTCAGCAGTTCAGTAATTTGAAATTATGGATGGAGGCAAAAAATTTGCATTCTTTATTTGACATTTCAGTTTGGGATCACAATAGTTGGTTAGCTTGGAAGGATCTCCCCCTCTCATATAATCTCAGGAAACAATGGGCGGACCTCAAGATTTCTCTGAAGGGATCAGCTCCTTTAAGAAAAGATGCCTGCGACAGCTTCATCTGGGACCCCAGCGGAGGCCATTTCACTATCAAAGATGGGTACAAACTCCTCCAGTCCAGTCCCACGCTTGGTAACTGGAATCTTCGGTCAGTTGTGTGGAACACCGGATGCCTCCCAAAGATCAAATTCTTTGCTTGGACCCTCCTTAAAGGAAAGATTCTCACTGCCGAGAATCTCAAAAAAAGAGGGATTCATGGTCCCTCAATCTGCTGTCTCTACTGCACAGAGGAGGAGAGTAGTCAACACCTCTTCATAGATTGTTCTTTTGCTCAAAACTATTGGAATCAAATTATCAGCCCTCTGAGACCTAGAGAAACCTTTGACGAGCTCTCAACCCTCAACAGAAATTGGGAGAAAAGCTACCCCCACACAAGAAAAGGCAAGACTACCATCACTCATTTGTGGAAATGTATACCTTCAGCTCTCAGTTGGAAAATATGGCTCACCAGGAACAACTATATCTTTAAAAATCAAAAACCAAACCCAACTCGCACTCTGGCCAAAACTATGGGGCAAGTTGCTAAAATGATAAGTGCCAACTCTGTTTCCCCACCTGATCGAACCAGTTGGCAGAAGGAAGAGGAAGAGTGGTATAATAAATTCCACTTAAACTATGTCAAGAATACACAAACTCCATCAATCATAGGCAAGGGGGGGAACAATTGGAAACTCAGGGGATCACAAGAAGACATTGAATAATGGATACAAGAGCAAAAGAAAATCACCCTCCAGTTTGATGGTGCATCCAAAAACAATCCGGGGCAAGCAGGGGCAGGGGGAATAATCAAAGACCAGAATGGCCAAGTAATCACCACCTATGAATGGGGATTGGGTAATATGATGAACAATATGGCGGAGGCCTACATCCTACTTCTCGATATATGCATTATGAAAAAATTGCAAGTCAAAAACCCAATCATAATCAGCGACTTGACAATCGTGATTGTTGTTATGGATTCAGGGGGAGAATTCAAGAAACAGGCTCTCAACAGCATCAAACACAGGATCAAGGACAACTCAACTTAGCTGGGGGACATCCTCTACAAGCACGTTATGAGAAACAACAACTCAAAGGCTGATTCACTAGCTAACAGGGCTGTCAATAGACCCACAGGACAGGTTCGTGAGAATGAGCAAATCTATGACAAATCAATCCCATAAGTCGATCTACTCCTCAGTCGAGCTTGTGAATCAAGACTACATCAGTCATCTCAACAACACTTCTGCCTCCCATCACAATGCTGGCAACCAGACAGATGACTCCTCCCCTTCTGACAATGTACTTCATCATACCAAAGGTGCTGCCAATGAAATCTACAGGGTTATGGGAAATCGGTACTGGACCATGGAATGGGATAGGTCCCGTGACAATAATAAACAGAAGTCAGGCAACAGTCCTCTCAGAATCCACATTTGTTGCACAAGAAATCCCCGAAATGACATCTGGGACAGGAAAATCTTTGAGCTGCCCGATCCGAATTCAGAGGCCCAGCTCCTTGAGTTTGTATATATACAGCACGATTTGCCTCAGCTCATCCAAACCAGAACCTCAGTCTCTCTCTGCCTTAAGAGAAAAGACTCGTGTTTCAGTTGCGCCCCCTCCAGACTGTCTCAGGTGGTCATCAGCGTGAAGATCAACCGGCCTCGAACGTGCCCAGTGCTTCTCAGCCGAAGAGGTGTTCTAATCTCTGCATGGCGCGGTAATGACCGTGTTTTTCGAGCATTCTTTCTCTTTATTTCTAACAGTCTCTTTGTCCTTTTGAAGCAGATTCTCCCTACTTCGCTGAAACCCGCTTCTCAGAACTCTACCTCCCCTATTTATTGTCTCCACCCCCCTTCTCTTTTGTCTCCCCCCATAGCATAAGTCGCTCTCTTGTCCCGGCTCCTCCCTGTTCTTCTGCTCTCTGTAGATCCCCGACTCTCTTCTTGTTTAGTAACTCTTTCTCCCTCCTAATCCACCTATCTTCTTCCCTCTTATCCCCTGACATCCCTTCATCCCACTTCTATAATTCCTCTTTCAATCTTTGTCTTTCGAACCCCAAGTTTCCCCCAAGTCTGCCAGTAATGTCTGAGAACCCCCTCAATCGTGTTATCACCAATAATAGCTGCACTCTGTGCAAATCTCATTGTTTCATGATCACTCGTTTTGTCAAGCACTTCAATGATCTGAAAGAAGAAGTGCAGGTAGACAGTAAATCTAAAAGGAAAAAGATGGAGAAGCAGAGGGCGGAGATTGAAATCCTTAAAGAAAAATGTAATCACCTGGAATAGGCCATTAATCACATTAAAACAATGACTCAAAGTATGCAAGGAGAGGCCTCTACAAAGATCAGTGAGAAAAAAGACCCTCTGCCTGATGATTCAATCAACCAATATATGTAATTCAACTTATGTTTTGTAAATATTGCTTTCTTTTAGGTCAGTTTATACGGCAATATAGTTGTTATCTTTTCCAAATTTCAAACTCCAAGTCTAATGATTCGGATCAAGGGTCTGCGCACCCATTTTGGATCCACTCTGCTTCGCTCCTCCCATCTTATGTAACATGACTTGTTCCTCTCTTGAAGTTTTTATAATATAGAAGTAATCGACTGTGTTAAAAAAAAACACAACTTCTACAAGCGTGAACTTTAAATAACTCTAGTAAGAAAGAATTGCTTTATGTTTTATCCTATATACCCTCTAAACAATATGCAATGATCCTATATATATTATATACAATACAAATCAACATATATTGAGTTTAGTCACTTTCTTTTTACTTCATATAGAATAATGCAAAACTTTTATTTCTTCATCATCTTTTTCTTCTTTTAATGTCTAGAGGAATCAAGAATTAGGTTGGTCTCATACTCACATGACATAGGGTTGATTCTTGTCGCTACCACTATAACCCCTATGTGAACCGTGTTGCCCCCCAACACATAGCCACGAGTAAGCAACTAGGGATTTGAACATGAGACCTTGTACACACATTTACTTTACATTTTCATGGTCCTTCCAAGTGAGCTCCCTAGGAGGGCGCTATACTGCAAAGATTATTTTGCATAAAAGAATGTTAAACATTTTTTGATTTCAACTTTTTTGGTTTGTCATCATTGGCATCTAGCTAGCCAAGCAACAATTATGAAAATTGTAATTTTGGATTAATAGATTTGATGTTTTTCATGGAAAAAAGGATTCACCACCTTCGAATATCCCTATTGTAGCTAGATTATGTAATGTTAACATTTGATATTTGTAGTTCCATCAATGCAAAACCATTTTTGCTATATGTCAAAGCCAAAATGTTGATTTCCTCTCGCATTATTTTGTGATCTGAAAAACATTGACTCGTAACACATTTAGACTACAACTTTTGTATATATCTTATTGATTATCATTTTATCCCCAACCATTCATTCCTATTCACAAGTGAATGATTCCAATTTATGTAAATTAGCATAGATCCATATTATATTTGGATATATCATGTGTAAAGAGTGATAAAATCCTTTGAAGTGTAAGCGTTTCCTCAAGTTTCAATCTAAGAAAAATTTAATGTCGAGGGACTTGATCTCTCTCCATGTATGATATATGTGTATGTGTGAAAAATCTTAGGTCGGGGGCCAACTTCAATGTCGGATGGAAGAATGATATGCTCGCTAGTGGGATGCTACCACCAAGATTATGTGAAGCTTGGTCAAGCTTGGACGTCCCCTGGGATAGTTTAAATTTACCCAAAAGTGGCATCCATCCTTAAAACCCACAGATCAATTGGTCAACACCTCAAGGGCCTCTGTGTGTGCACATACACTATGTTTCAACATTACACATCTCCTTTCACACTATTGAAATGTTTTAGATAATATATATATATATCTATATATATATTTACTTTCAATTGCTTTATATAATAACAAGGTTATGGCTCAAGAAACCCCCTTGCTTGTGGGGCGAGGAAACCCCTCTCCACATAGTGATTTGACTACAAATGTATGAAGTTGTACATATTCTACTCCACTTTGAAAAAATGTGACCTCTTATGAGAAAACACATGCTCTTAGCCATTAGGCCTTATATATATATATATATTTGATATTGAAATAATTTATTTAACATTTACTCATCCCCTCATAGGAGGATGTAAAAAGCACCTCTCTCTCTCTATATATATATAGAATGGAGAACCCATAACTAGAACATATTATCATTTGTGTTACAAGAGTTGCATCATAATGTTGTCACTATAACCCCTTTGCCATATAATAACCCTGTTGAACTGGTAAATCCCCTCTGCGGACAGAGGCGATCCCACTAGCCCAACATGGGTCTAGCAACAATCACACAACGCTAACACGCAGGTTCCTAATTGCACAAATCAGAGATCGATCATGATGGTCTACCTGGATTCCTACGCTAGTAGTTGTAGAAGAATCGTCGCTCCCGTTCCTTTGCTCTGGCTGGTCACAATCCCCACGATCCTCGTGAATGGACACCTGCACATGCAAAGAACGATACAAACACAAG
>APFE030790556.1:0-50117 GCA_000404065.3 Pinus taeda
GATAAGATCTAAAGCACATTGGGAAGGGGGTGTCCTACCACGGATTCTCCAACCCTGATAAGTTATGTGCATTCAACTAGCAGCTACCCTTTCCACAAAAAGGCAGTAAGGGAAGTAGGTAGATCTGTCAATTACGAAAGCATTGTTCACGTATGGTGAGTGGGAAAGGATCTATGTCGCTGGCTAGTGAGAACCAGTTAGTCATATGGGTATAGTAATCAGGGAAAGCAGGATTAGCTGGAATGGTAAGGATGAAAAATGCCACCAATATAAGTAGGTGTTACATATGACTTTGCTTCCATTCTGTGTTGTGCCTACTTGTGAATCAATTCAATAGAGATGAATGGATAGGGAAGCTGGTCAGAGATCTTTAAGCGAAAACACCACCTTTCAATGGATATAAGCAAGCAAGGGCCAGGGAATAATGGCTTAACCCAAGACTTCACCCTATTAACGAAGTGGGAGGGGCACTAACGACTTAATTGGATGGAGTTAGGTCTTAGTCAATACAGATTCTATAAGGCACTTATTATTTCAGCCTAAGGTAGATTTGAGCGCTAACACAACATCTGAAGAATAAATTAAATTATAATTCTGGAAGGTATACGCAAGTTTCATTAGTTAGATCTGAAAATGTTTGTATAAATTAAAAAAGAATTTGATAATACTGATTCACCCCCCCTCTCAGTATTATTTTCAACATTTTCTCCTACTTCCCTTTGCACTAGTAACTGCCTCACTGCAGAGAATGACACAGAGAATGAGACTATTACTTTTGTGTGTGTTTTTAGGAGAAATGGTCTAAAGTGTTTGATATATTTGAACATAGCAAAATCTTGTTTTTCTACTTCCGAATAGTTGAGTTCAACACCCTGCAAATTGGAACTAAAGAAGGATATAGGTGCTTCTACTTGTTGATCATTGATTTGTGTTAAAACAATAGCATAAGATGTTTCAATGGCCAAAGTATAAAAAATAAAATGGTTAGAAAAATTGGGAGTATTCAATGCAGGAGCATTAATGATTGCCTATTTGATTGAGTCTAAGGCTTCTTTTTCGTTATGTCCCCATTTGAAAACTGAATTTTTCTTAATCATAGTTTGTAAAGGTCAAATGGACACCAAATTGGAAAATTCTACTTGGGTTAGAAAGTAGACATCCAGGGCTTTCTAACAAGCCAACCTGAGCGCAATTTGGATGTCGGGAAGTGCCCCAAAAGTAGGTGGAAAGGCGCGCGGCACACAGGGTTTTTTGGCACAGTTTTTGTCCTTAGCTCAGCAAATGAAGCAAGTTTGACCAGTTTTGACTTGTGATGGGATTTTTCACCCTTCTTGATGTAATTATTGGAACTTTATGTTTTTTTGACACTTATTTACCTATTCTAGATTATTCATTCATAAAATAGCAAAAATTTAATGAATGAATTGGTTTCCTAGCTTATAGAGGCAAGTTGTTTTGACTGCCTAGATTTTAGTGCTTTGTTTAGAATTGGTTGAAAACAGCTCCTAGGATGATGAGCTCGACCCCTAGAGGCAAGGGAAATGTGGTTGGATTGCCTATATTATGTAATTTCTTAGTCATTTTCAGGGTTGGACTCTTGGGAATAGCTTGACACTCTATTGTAACATATCTTATCTGCATTTTTGGCAAAGGAAAGACCAGGGTTTTGCAGCACTATTTGGGATTCATGTGGCTTTATGTGTTGATGGTGTGTTTCTTTCAATACTTGTAAGTTGTGTATGTGTACCACTTCCCTTATTTAATCTTCTGCAATTGAACAAATGAAGTGTTAAGGTAGAATCCATAATTGGCTATGCTCTGCCTTTAAATTTGGTTTAATTTTCTATGTTTTCTTCAGTTTAAGGAGAATCCTTGAGACTTCCTTGCTCTCCTTATCTCCTCACCAGTCAGATATATCCATTCAATCACTTTAAAGGCATCAAAACAATCGCCTATCTTGCCCCAAGTAGACCTCTGCAAAAGCTGTGCCTCATCCCCGTACCCAAAATTGCATTTCCCTTGAATTCAACAAAACCTCAAAAAATCAATACTACAGTCCTTGTACTTCATACCTAGCCTAAAATTAGTTCATCAATTCAAGTCACTAAACCGTTGATTACTTTGCCGAGATGACCCGAGAAGCCCTCCCTGTCCTCGTAGGGCTAGCTACGAGGCTGAGCGTGGTTTGATGTAGCCTTGAGTCTTACCTTATTTCAGCCTAAGGTAGATTTGAGCGCTAACACAACATCTGAAGAATAAATTAAATTATAATTCTGGAAGGTATACGCAAGTTTCATTAGTTAGATCTGAAAATGTTTGTATAAATTAAAAAATAATTTGATAATACTGATTCACCCCCCCTCTCAGTATTATTTTCAACATTTTCTCCTACTTCCCTTTGCACTAGTAACTGCCTCACTGCAGAGAATGACACAGAGAATGAGACTATTACTTTTGTGTGTGTTTTTAGGAGAAATGGTCTAAAGTGTTTGATATATTTAAACAAAGCAAAATCTTGTTTTTCTACTTCCGAATAGTTGAGTTCAACACCCTGCAAATTGGAACTAAAGAAGGATATAGGTGCTTCTACTTGTTGATCATTGATTTGTGTTAAAACAACAGCATAAGATGTTTCAATGGCCAAAGTATAAAAAATAAAATGATTAGAAAAATTGGGAGTATTCAATGCAGGAGCATTAATGATTGCCTATTTGATTGAGTCTAAGGCTTCTTTTTCGTTATGTCCCCATTTGAAAACTGAATTTTTCTTAATCATAGTTTGTAAAGGTAAGACTATAAGAGAAAAATTAGGAACAATTCTTTTTACAAAAATTATTTGTCCCAAAAATGATTGCATTGATTTCTTATTATGTGGCAAAGGAATATCAGAAATCTCTTTTATCCTGATAGGATCAATATATGTTCCATCTTTGGATACAATAATCCCTAAGAGTTTACCTTCGTTAAGAGTAAAGAATGATTTCTTGGGATTTAGAGAAATTCCATACCTTCTACATCGTTCAAAGATCTATTTTAAATCATGTAGATGATTGGCCCTTTTCTTGGAAAAGACAGTTATGTCATCTAAGTAAACAACAACTGACCTATTGATCAAACCTTTGAAGGCTATATCCATGGCTCGTTGGAAAGTAGCTCCAACATTTATCAAACCAAAAGGCATTTTCTGATAAGCATATGTTCCCCATTTAGTTCTGAATGTAGTTTTTATTCTATCATCTCGATGCACCAGTACCTAATTGTATCCTAAAAAACCATCAAGAAAGGACATTAACTCTGAACCAGCTAATGATTGAAGTATTTGTTCCATTGTTGGTAATGGGAAATTATCTTTTTGACATGCCTTATTGAGATTTCTAAAATCTATGCAAATCCTGATATCACCATTCTTTTTTCTTTCAGGTACCAAATTTCAAACCCATTTAGGATTCTTGACCAGGAAAATTATTTTAGCTTTCAGAAGCTTATTCAACTCTGCTTTGATTTGACTTTCCATATTTGGGTGAATTTTCCTTAACTTTTGTTGTACAGGTTTCTCGTCAAAAATCATTGGAATTGTGTGTTGAATGATACAAGTGTCATAAATTCTCATATCTTCATAATTCCAAGCAAAAACATTTTTGTATTTGTTTAATAATCTGATGAAAGAAAATCTTTCTTCTAATGTGAGTTCAAGTCATAGATTGACATTTTGTGTTTTGGCCTTAGTGCCAAGGTTTACTAATTCAAACCTTAAAGTATAACTTTGAATTTTTGCATTAGTGACCTTTTTGAATCTATCTTTGATATCCTAGAGATATTCTAGCTTGACCACAGATTTAGGAATATAATTCTCATTTATTCTTTGTTTTAGTTGAAGATCATGATTGTTTTCATCGATAATCTGATCATCATAAGATTTTTCAGAAGTCAAGAAATTTAAGATGTCTTCATCATTATTAAATACCCGCTGATTAGTGACATTGTCTGGGAGAGATGGCTGAAAAATTAATTCAATTGCAAACCTATCTGGACTATAATCCTCGGATGGAAGGAGCTTAGAAGCAACATTAGCCAATAAATTAGTTGATGCATTTTGAGATCTAGGAATAAGAGAAATGTTGAATGCCAGAAAGTGAGTTATGAGATCTTGAACAAGGGATTGATAATGTTTGAGATGACTTGAGAGACAATGAATAGTATTCCTTACTTGTTTGACGACAATTTCATAATCACCAAAAACTTTCAAATATTGGATATTCAGGCATATTGCTTTATAGATCCCTTGAATCAATGCCTCATATTCTGCAGTGTTATTGGTACACTCAAATTCTAGTCTACATGATAGCATATCTTTTTCCCCTTCTGGACTAACTAAATTACACCCTGCTCCTGCACCATCATTAGATTTTGATCCATCAAAATATAAAGACCAAAATAAAGGATTATCTACAGATTTATTTACAAGTTCATCAAAAATACTAACACATTTTGAGGTATCAGTATGAGAGAAATTTTCAATTTGTGATGCGATACTATTAATAGGAAAAGGTGATTGTTGAGCATTAAAATTTCCAAAGAATAACTCAGCTAAGTAATTTCCGAGAATGTTGTTATTGAAAGCTACAGGTTGGTTTTCTTGTTCATACTCTGTTACTGTATGAGTCATGTGTTTTTCCCGATCTATTTTGATTTGATTTGGTTTCCTTTTATAGGGAAGCCGCATGTGAGACCAATCAGTGGAAATGTAACCATGGAGTTTCTCAAACCAATCCCTTCTTAGAATTAAACCATAAAACTCAAGGATGTCAGCTATCAATATATCAATTCTTTGAACTACTCTGGGATCAGCCGATAACCTAATAGTAATTAAATTAATTTCTCCTAAAAATTTCACTTTAGTCTGATCTAATTGAACTATATGAACTGCAGATTTCTAGGGCTTAATGATTAATTTGGAGCAAACTGAGGCTGGAATTATGTTTGATGAAGCCCCTGAATCTATCAAGAAGTTATGCAAATTTCTATTATAGATCTCATAAGTCAAGAGAAAAGGAGGAGTATGAGAATTAGACCTATATCCAATCAAAACAGCGTCAGTAGCATCTACTTTATCTGATGGTGGCTTATCTGATCCTTTAGATGCCATGGATAATACACTGGTTGGAAGAGGAGAAGAAGGTATCGCATTTAATTCTTTTAATAACAACTTCTATTGATGTTTGAGCTTGCTAAGTTCATGTAAAGAAATATTTTCTCAAGTCTTCTTCATGTCTTCCATGATGTTATAATCCATAGAGTCAAAAACTACTAACGTTTTAGATGATGATGGAGGATTAGAGGATGATGGTTGATTTTGGATAGGCACAACTAGAGTTTTCTTCATGGAAGCTTTTTCATTAGTAATAGGGCCTGAATTTTTCTTCTTTTGATTTGTTTGAATAGGCTCTGCTGCATTTTTACTTCTGGTATTTACTAGGAGAGCTTCTTGTTCACTTTTATTATCAGAGTTAGGCAAGATAAAGTCCCACATTGCATGACATTCAACTATATCATCTTCTTCCATTTCCTCCAATGATAAAACTGTATCTTCATCTTCATCGTCATCTAGATCTGATTCTACATTAGATATAGCATTAGGTGGTTTAGGGTCAGTTGACTGATTTCTTCTAAAGTTTCTAAATGGTTTTTTAGTAGAAATTTTAGCTACCTACTTTTTTATTTCCACCATTTCATTGGACATAGTTTTCAGAGCCTTTTGTAAACCTTCCATGTCATATGGGTCTTTAACTACTTTCTTTCTTTAATCATATTTGAAAGTAACCCTTTCGGATTTTCTTTCTTCAAGAGCATTTTTATTTTCTAAAGCAATGATACGTTTTTCAATAGCAATCACTTCCTTCATATTTTATGCTAATGTGGGTTTGGCAACCCTATCGACGAAGATGGCTATGTTTGAAGGCAAGGCAGAAATATACCATTCTCTTTGGACTTCTTCACTAGGCTTGGACGTTGCAGGAATTTTATTCAACAGTTTATTAAATCGAGAGTTGAAGTCTTTGATGGGTTCCTTTGATTCAAATTTCAGATTGGAGAGGTCATTAATCAAAGTTGATGTGGACCTATTATCTCCAAACTTGGTTAAGAATTGCTCCTGAAAAGAATCCTAGCTATTGATGGATCCTGGTGGTAATGAAAAATACCACGATCCAGCTGCTCCTTGTAAAGTATATGGAAATAGTCTAACAACAACGTCTTCTTCTGTTACTCCATTCAAGTTTATTGACAACATGAAGTTGTTTATATGTTCTTCTGCTAATATGCCAATGTCAGGATTAAATTTTGGTAACCATTTTTCAAGATGGGTTGGTAATTGACTCAAAGGTGTAGGAATTGCGATAGCTCATGGATTGGTCCATGGCCTTGGTTAAGGTTGTGCCATTGTTGCGCTAATGGTAGAAGAAGGTGAGGAGGCAGTTGAAAGTGATTGGGTAGAGGATGTTGGAGTACCTATGCCCTTTTGGACTATGATTTGGAGTTGCAAAACAAATGGACGACTTTGCCATGGTTTAGATGGAATGGATGATGAGGAGGAAAGAGTCTTACTGTCATACTCTAAATGTGTCTTCCTAGCTCTTTTTTGACTTGACAGAGGAAATTCAATTGGTGGAATACTAAGCTTTTCACTTTGTGCTCTAGTATGAGGTTGGGATGGTATATATTGCGAAGTCACACTACCTTGGGATAACTTAGATTGTTCTTGGGATATCGAAAACCCTTGGAGTTTATGAATCAAGGGCTGTACTTCAAGGGGTTCAAGAGAAGAATTTTCAGGTGTGTTTAAGTTTTCAGCAATGGGTGTTGTATTTTCCTTTTCAACTTCTCGCTTAAAAATAGGAGATTTAATATGCAAAGGAGAAGTTGGAGGAGATGGTGAGGGATTTTTACTCTTAGAATGGCCTATGGATTTGGATTCGCTCGCCATTCACAGTTCAGGCCCTCCTTCTAGCGCCAAAAATGTTGATGCCTCTAAAATCCTGGCACCAACATTGGGGATAACCACCTGGTCTAGACCTTAGGACAACTCTTTTTCTGTTTGGTATGGTGGCTCCGATTGGATATTATGGGACCAGTTTCCTAGTAATGTATGATTTGATGGATGATTGTTTTATAATGTATAATAAAGATGATAAGTGCTTTAACCTATAACTCAAAAATATACAAATATACTTATCTAACTCGGGTAATGTATTGACAATGCAATTTCTGATTATTCCTAACAGATAAATAATCATATAGATGGCTTACTTATCAACAGAAAGATGCATTCATGTATAATGATTACTTTGTTTAAGAAGTTAAACAAAGTAACTATAAAAACATATCACATTCATGACAATGTATATCATTGACATATATCTTTGAAGTATAACAATTCTAAATCTTTAGAAATTACATGATAAAGAACTGTTTAAATAGCATACATATATCAACAATAGCAACTTTTAAAAGGAATTCTTCATCACATAAGGAAACAAGACAATAGAACAGTGATAGGAATACTGCATGCATTTGAGTCTTTCCAATGTAAATAACACTCCGATTCAATTTTCTTATTTGAGAAAACTTCCTGGAGATACAAAAGTGCGGGTCTTGAAAAAGTTTTTTCACAAAAATGTAGAACCTTGCTCCACTACTGATAAAAATATATTCAGAAGTACAAAAGTGTAACTTCTCAAGTCAAGTTTTATACAAATTGAGGACCCCTTCTTAAAAGACATGAAAGGGTTAATAAAATAAAAACTAACTGTCAAAAATCGCTTTGAGCTGTTGAAACTGCAAACATGAAAATCTGAGATTTGATTTATGAAAATAATAGTGTGATAGCCTTTGAACTGATTCATTGTATCTACTTCTCCTCTTGCACTCACAGCTGACAAATTGAGAGCATTTCTCGAATTTCCGGAGGATGACTCAGCCTGGAATGTACTTGACCTGTGTATGTGGCATCTAAAAGCTCAGGAACCATGTTATTGACAGTGTCAACAAGGCATTTGGTGGCCATCTGCTAGTTGTGCTACTTGACTAGGAAGAACCAAAATGCATCTGAAGTCAAGTTTTTCACTTTGCCGATTTTTTCTTCTCTACTGGCCAGATCCTATCTCCATTGATTTTCTAGAGATTTTGCCTTAGGGAACTTTCCTGGGGAGAAATCGGAGATCACGTTAGCTCCATATAAGTTGTCATTTACCAACTCGATCACATTGTTCATTGTAGCCCTGGCTCTGGGAGTAGCTCTTTCAACCTTTATTAACTGCGATTCCCACTCCGAAAACAAGACTTGTTTGTGTGATTCTTGGATTTTCGGTAGATTAGCAGCCATGCCTTCTTCTGTACTTTTCCAAGAGAGAAATTTTGTGACCTTATAATCTGCGTTTTCAAATTCTAACCTAGTGTCAACTGCCTGTTCAATGAGTGATGTAGTGATGATGCACAATGGTTCAACCAACGATATTTTATGGCAAAGGATATTCAGTTGCTAAGATAAGGCTTTAGTCACTTCTAGGGCTTCTTTCTTGAATTCACCAATCTTCAGATAACCTTTGAATTTCTCTACCTGTAATTGTAGCTATCCGATTTTTTCTTCTTTGGCCTTATTTTACTGTTGAAGTGCCACTTGAAGCTTGCTGCATTCTTGAGACAAATTTTGTTGTTTCTGGAGAGATGTTGATTGATCTTTTGTTTCCCTAGATTTAACTGTTCTTTCAGTTGCTCATTCTGTTGTTTTTGATCTGCTAGCTATTACTCAAGCTGAACGATCTTTTGTTGTTCCACTACCGTTTTCTCTTCAAGTTGGGTGATCCTTAGATCCTTTTCTTTGATCAGTTGGCTAGCTTCAGAGGCCTTGTCCATTGTAGCAGCTGTATAGGCACCTGCATATTGAGATAACTTAGTTAAATCCTCAAAAGGATTGACTTATGAGTCTTTCCATACCACATTCGTAAGTTCATCTTGAGGAGTTGATAATGGTCCCTAGGCAATTTTCCTCCTTTTCCTCTGTCTTTTGACCACAACCCTATGGTTTGGACTGTAAAATACATCCAGGGGTGGTATTTCTCAACCTTCAATACAATCTCTTCGGAAGGATTCTCTGGAATTATTTCAATCTCATGTTGAGTGTTAATTGTGCCAACTGCCCCTTCAATTGTAATACTAGTAACAATAGGCTCCTATGTTGTAGGCGATTTTGGTATAATTATGTTTTAGGAGTCATTATGGTTCTTGATCTACTAATCGAATTTCTCCCATTCCTTGATTGAGTTGGCATAAATATGCACATTGGTATCTAGGATCTCGTTGGTCTTTTCATTTGTTTGCTCCTTTCTGGGAATCTTCTCAATAATGTGTTCTTCACTGTGGCCTTCATGCTACACCATAAGGGTAGTGTTCAATAAATCCAGAGGTAGTTTTTGTAACCTATGTGTCCTGAACTGCATAAACTTATATACCCCCCTTGCTCCCAATTTGATCCCTGCTAAATGTTTTACCTGTTAAAACGACTTAGTCGAAGCGAACAAGTCATCATAGTCATCTTTTCATGACCAAATTTGGAAAGTTTCACCTGAGTGGTAAAGTTTTAAGCGACTTCATTTGGGTCATACTGTCTCTTAGGGATGATTGCTAACTTCAGAATTTTTATCTTCTCTGCTTCTTTCTCAGCATGTTTGAAATCATGCAGTGAGTAAGTACCACAGTGGAGGGGAAATGTAGGCCACATTTGTTTCTTGGACTCTTTGAGGTTCCTGGACATTCCTTTCTCCGTTATCTGGTAAGCTATTTCTCTAGACAATAGCTTATCAAGAATGTACAATGGGAGAACATGTGGATCTATGGTGCTGAAAAAAGTTTGGCATAGGTGAACTTTTATTCACTGAACCAACTTCTGATTGATGTTAGGTCAATATTGGCCTCATTGAATAACTGAGGAGCAGGTCTGTTGAATATGGCCTGAACGACGGGTAAAACAAAACCATGGCAAATTCTATATATATGATATTTATAATGGGCCTTCCACAAATACTTATGATAAACGTGAATAGGAGTTGGGTCTTGAGGAGTCCATTTCCAACCTAGAATGGGGAAGTCATAATTGAAACAGATGGTATCCATAATGTAGGCACTCATATAGAATGGGGGTATTATCCGGGTAGTTACATACCTATTTCTTCTATAATCAAGGATTTGGTTGGCCATTTTATCTAATAAAATGGTTGCCTAATCCATGATAAAAGAGTTAATTGTTGCTTCCATTAAAGGCACCATTTCTATGGAAAATATAGCTGAATCAGAGGCTCCAAAGAGCCTACATATCATAGCACCAGCATAGTAATAGAGAGATGCTAAGGAGTCCAAAGAGTACATATCAGAGGATTCATGCTTATGCTTGTTTGGTAAATTTCTACATTGCTTGATAGGGTCCAACTCTACATCGTTCTCCTTGGTGAAAGCTTCTGAAAATGCCTTGTTGTAATGTTTCTGGGGGTCCGAAAAACGATACATCTTCTTGACATCTTCTGCCTTGAATATCCTGAACATCCTTCCATCGGCTGTATAGAATGCTCTGTCAATTATGTTGATATTCTCTATTACCCATCTCACCAGGTCATTGTATGGTAACATTTTCACACGGGCTGCTATTTTGTGGAGGAAGGAATTGGCTAAATCCTTAAGAGTATTTTCTTATTTATCACTTGAATCATCCGTTCCTCCTTCTTCTTCAATTTCGGTTGGATCCTCAGCTTTGAGTAGAATATATATGCCCTCCCTTAAAATCTTGTCAAGGCCTAGACAGGTAATATTAGCTATTAGTACCAACTTTGCTGGTTCATCTTTCGCTATGACAGGGACCTTTACTTTCCGAATTTCTTAGACATGTTTGTTGGACTGATGATTTCATATTCGCTCTATGAAATGAAATAGAAGGATGTAACAATGGAAAAACTTGTTAAAAGCTAATACACAGTGCACAAGACTAACAACAATTAAGCGTAATAGATGCTACGGATCTATGATATATTAAGCCACCATAGATGAAATCCTTGAAGGAATCAACCATAACTGCTTCTTAATGATTTCCTCGTAACTTCCAACATGAAAATTTAATGTCGTGATGGCATGTCGCATCGCAAATTTATAACGGTACTTTTTAGAATGAGTATCGTGACTTCCTGATCGGCAATTAGCGATAATCGCATATTGCAGATCGGGAGTTACAAGTGCCATGCTTAAATGGTTCCTCTTCATGGTTGCAATTGTGATCAATGGTGAGCTGGCATGGGGAGGTGGCATGCTTTAAAATTGATAAATCGCTTACATTTTCATTATAATTGACTTATAACTTTAAACCGCACATGTTCGTAATATTTCATGTTTATCCTTTATTGAACGTGCCCTATACGATAATGAAATCGCATTGGAAGATTTCAAAGGAGCTTTTGGGATGTGTCTTATGATTTTAGCGATGCGCAATTGCGATTGGCTTATCACATCGGAGGTTTCCATTGAACACTTGGGACGTTTTCTTAACGAATAGCGATATGCGATTTCTGATAGAGTTATCGCATCAGCGGATCTCAATGAAACACTTTAAGCCTACCGTTGAGATAAAGGATGTGCACGATGTGACAGTTTGCTTTTATAATTATTTCCTTTGATAAAGCTTTTTACGATAAGGTTCTATTATGACTCAAATCAAATCTGATTTTCTTAAAAGGACTTCCATGGGTTCAAAAGTTTTGCAAATTGCAATTGCAATCTAACCTACCGTAAAAGAAAATTTTTATATGACCTATTATAAAAAATTATTTTCAAATTTTTTATTGATTTTATTTATATTCCAAAAGGTACCCATTTCTTATTAAAGTCTTAATAGTATGAAAAATTTTGAAATGGGGAGGGTTGTTGTATAGCACAACAAATTCCCAATCGGGGATATTAGAGGTGAAGCTCCTATGAAAAATATTCATCTATCATCCTTACCACCCTTCCAAGGGATGACTATGGAAGACCCAAACACCTTCTTATTTGAATTTGATGTCTTATGCAGGAGTTATGACTATATCGCAGATGCTCAAAAACTGAAATTATTTCCTACTACTTTGAAAGGGGCAGCCTTGAGATGGTTCACGGGATTGGGCTCTTCTTCTATTCGAACATGGAGCGATATGAAGGAGACATTCTTATCAAAGTACCAAGACTATTGCAAAAACAGGGACTTAAGGGAGGAAGTATTCAGAATGACGCGGAAGGAGGATGAGAGCCTAGAAGACTATGTAGAGCAATTCCACTATAATCTGCATAGGTATAAACATAACGATTTAGACCATGAGATCTTAAAGACCATATTTATTAGAGGAATGAGGGACGACTGTCTTGACACCTTGAACCTACTAGGGAAAGGGGATATGCCATAGGAACCATTCGCTGAAATTGTAAAGCTCTGTCTAAGATGCTCTAGAGGATCGTCTATGGGGAGAAGCACAATTCGAGTTGCCTATGCCTGAATACAAAAATATACAGGAGGAGGAGTGACCAGAGCAGAGATCGGGAATTTGTTCGAAAATTTCAAGACCGATATCCTCAGTACTATCTGTCCAGATAACGATAGCATGAATCAAGAAGACACAAGAAGAAGCTAATACACCTTTGGTTGTGTTCTATCCAAATTGCCGGAAGAAACATCCCTTGAGGGAATGCGAATTTAACAACATCAACTTTCGCAATATTTGTGAGATAGAACATTCAATAGGTCAATGTTTGGGGCTTCCTAAATTGAAGGCAATACTTAGAGAGTCAAGCGAGGAGGTGTAGTCCTCTTATTTCATCACACCAGGGAGGCCATGGCAGCCACGACCTCCAGGTATGTGTCAATATTTTTCCTCTTTCAATTCATGGAACAATGCATATAATATTTAGCAATATCCATGGCAACATCCGGCTCCTTCTTCAACATAGTTTCCTTCACCCTAGAACTAGTGGTGTCCATCTCCCTTTATCCAATATCCTCCATCTCAACCATACCCTTGGAACTAGAACTGGAGAGGAAATGCCCAGAATACAAATTTACCTGGATTACCAATGCAGCAACCGCTACAATAATCTCCTTTCCAAACTCATGCTCCTACACCACCTGTGTGACCCCAACTACCTGTGCAACCTAACCCAAACCCGAACAATAAAGCATCTCAGGGCATAAAGGATCTGACTACCTTCCATACCTACCTTATTACCTCCATGGGGCTTAATGAAATTCAATTGCGACCGGGTAAGGTAATTAAACCAAATCACTCCCCTGTCATTACTGAGGAGGAATGTGAACCTTCCAGAGGAGATATCGTAGGCTCTGAGGCCAATGTTGCACCTATAACAACCGATATAGAGAAAATTGTTACATCTGTAGCAACCAACTTAGGAAAGGTTGATACACCTATAACAACCAACTCGAATGCTATAACTTAGAATCCTCCATATCCCCAGAGATCGACTAAGCCTAAAATGACCTCACAGCCCGAATCTAATTTTCTTAGGGAGTTGCAAAATTTGCATTTATGAATTCCTCTACTGCAAGCCCTTAAAAGAAGTAACTATTTATGCTAAAATAGTACGATACTTGTGCATCAAGAAACCTGGGAGGAAGCCTAAAGAACCTGCTACCATACATGTGATGGGGAAATTATCCAAATTAATGTCTACTCAACCTCTTCTAACTAAGTATAATGATCCAGAAAATCATATGGTTACTGTCTACATTAATGATCAACCCAAAAATAACACATTATCGATCTTGGGGCTTCCATTAATGTCATGACAAAGGACCTCTTTACCACCCTAGGGCTACAGGGGCTTAGCAATACTCCTACTGTACTTAAATTAGCAGACAGATCTCGTGTTAAACCTGAGGGGGTGTTAGAGGACATAGTAATTACAATAGCTTCCTAGAGGTATCCGATTGACTTTCTTATCTTACAGCCTAAATCCAACTTGGGGGTGCATCCTTTGATCTTAGGGAGACCTTGGTTGGCCACTGCAGATGCATTTATAGGCTGAAGAACTAGATCTATGGTGATCTTGGGTGGCCAAGCTACAAAGAATCTTAATATTTACCCTCCAAAACCAAATGTGGATTTATATAACCCTTGGTGGGATGAGTTTGAGCCAGAAATAGATCTTTCCCGACCGCTCCTCACTATGGGGAAAGCCCAATACTTCAAGGATAAGACAAAAGATGACATCATCAATGGTTTCATTAGTAACTCGCTTTTTTGTCGATTCCATTAAAATTTTGAATGAGGAAGAGGAGGTAGAAGATATATATTTTGAACAAATGAGAACCACTCGAAATACTAACAAGAGGCCAATTGAAATAAAACCAGGAAAGTTTTTGAACATTAAACCCAACCTGACTACTAAGCAAAACCAACTACTGTTACAGCTGTTACAAAAATACAAAAGGGCATTTTGCATGGGACTATACGGATATGAAAGGGATCCACCCTAACCTGTGCACTCACTGTATTTATTTCAAGGATGGTTGCAAACTAGTCAGACAACCACAACATCGCATGAACCCTGCACTGAAGGAGGTGGTGAAGGAAGAATTACAAAAACTCCTAGGTGCTAATTTTATTTATCGGATATCTGATAGTTAGTGGGTGTCTCCACTTGTCAGCATCCCTAAGAATATGGCAAGTGGAGAGTCTATGTGGATTATAGAGAACTCAATAGGGCCACTCAAAAGGACCATTTTCATTTACCATTTATAGATTAGGTCCTTGCCACCCTTTTTGGAAAAAAATTCTTTTCATTTGTAGATGGGTTTAGTGGCTACAACCAGATACAGATTTCCCCGGAGGATCAAGATAAAATGACCTTTACTTTCCCTTGGGGAACTTTTGCATACAAAGTACTCCCTTTTGGACTCTACAATGAGCCAACAACCTTTCAGAGGGAAATATTGGGAATTTTTTTCTGATTTGTTAAATGAAAGCCTTGAAATCTTCATGGACGATTTTACACCTTATGGAGATTATTTTGAAACAACATTAGCTAATTTGGAAAAAGTGTTGGAACGTTGTGTACAAACTAATGTTGCTTTGAGCACTAAAAAATGTCACATGATGATGACTTAAAGGATCATGCTAGGACACTACATTTATGTTGTCGGGATCAAGGTAAACCCTGCAAAAATAGAGGTAATTATGAAAATTCCAAACCCCAAGATGCAAAAATAGGTACGTAGTTTCTTGGGGCAAGAAGGGTATTACAAGATATTTATAGAATTTTTTTTCAAAAATTACATCCATTATTTTCTTTTCTCATGAAGGATGTCGACTTTTTATGGACAGGAAAGTGTGGGCAAGCCTTTTTGAAGTTGAAATGTTGTGTATCAGCAACTCCAGTTTTATGAGGACCTAGTTGGTAACTGGCATTTCACATAGCTACATATGCATCTGATATTGCTGTAGGTGCTATTTTGGGCCAACTAGAGGACAAGAAACCTTATGCTATTTACTACATAAGAAAAAATCTAACTCCGGATGAGCTCAACTACACAGTGACCAAGAAGGAATTCTTGGCAGTCATGCATGCCATTAATAAATTCCAACATTATATCACTAGGTATCAAGTATTTGTATACACTGACTACTCTTCCATTTGTTTCTTAATGCATAAGCCAATTACCAATGGTAGAATTACACACTAGTTATTGTTGTTACAAGAATTTGATATCACAATTGTCAATAAACCTGGAAAAGATAATGTGGTAGTTGATTTCCTTTCTAGGTTGACTATTGATGACAATTGCATTCCTACCGAGGATTCTTTCCCTAATGAATATCTCTTTGATATTTCTACTTACTCACCTTGGTATGCAGATATAGCCAAATATCTTACTGCAGGGAAGTTCCCACAATATTTGTTCTCCAAGGAGAAAATAAAGATCATACAATAAAGTGCTACGTATACCTGGATAGATGGGAATGTCTATCACACTGGACCAGATTTCTAGATCAAACGTTGCATTAGAGAAGATGAGGTCTTTGACATCCTTAAGGCCTATCACAAGGAACCTTGTGGAGGGCACTTCGCAGACAAGCGGACAAGGTACAAAGTCCTTTCGATAGGGTATTGTTGGCCAACAATATTTCAGGATGCTAAGAAGTTTGTGAAAGGATGTGATAGTTGCCAAAAGATGGGCCAGCCACTGCAATCAGATGAAATGTCATTACAACCCCAAATCATCTTAGAACCTTTTGATAAATGGGCACTAGATTTTGTGGGACTGATTAATCCCTCATCTAGACAAAAATCTTACATCTTGGTCTACACTGACTATGTCACAAAATGGGTTGAGGCAAAGGCACTAACCAGAACCACGAATCAGATTATTTCGGACTTTCTGTTTGAAGACATATTTGTCCAATTTGGTATACCCAGGGAGATAGTCACAGATGGAGGGCCCCAGTTTACATCCCATCTGATCCAGAATTTGGTTGAAAAATACAAAATCCATCATAGAATAACAACACCTTATCATCCACGAGAAAATGGCCAAGTGGAAAGCATTAAAAAGGTCATTGAGGGGATCCTTACCAAGACTGTGGCCAGTCACCAAAGGAATTGGGCCGACAAACTTCCAGAAGTGTTGTGGGCATACAGGACTATATGGAAGAATACCACGGGATTCTCACCATATGAACTTGTGTATGGAAAAAATCCCTTATTCCCTATTGAGTTCAAAATTAAGACACTGAGAACAACATTGCAAGTAAATTTGGATCTGGCTACAGCACAAAAGAAGAGATTGAACTAGCTCAATGAATTGGAGGAGAAACGGCTAGCTTCTATCCAAAAAACATAGATTATCTAGTAGTAGAGAGCTAAGTGGCATGATAGATTCATCAAGAAGAAAAAGCTCCAAAAAGGAGATTGGGCTCTCTTGCATGAATCAAGATTCAAAGACTTCAAGGGTAAGCTTTGCACCAGATGGCTAGGTCCCTATGAAGTAGATGCAGTCTTTGACAATGGGACTGTAAATTTGGTTACCATTGACAGTGAGGACAACATTTCTTGCAAATGGGCACTATCTTCAATTACATCACGAACTTTCTTCAAGGGATCCATTCATCAACATTGTCACAAATTCGGATCTTCAGATTATAGGAATAGGGGAAAGCCCCCTTGTGCTGCCAAAATTCTAATTTTTCAATAAGTGTAACAACTAAAAATCAACTGTTGTTGGCAGCTGTTACACCTTCACAAAAAAAAAAAATTGTTGTGAAAACCTTTTTCAGGCATAGACAAACAATTTCTGTAGCAGTTGAAAACCACTCTGTGGTAGCTGTTACACACTTTATAACAACATTTTTTATTTCAAGCATACTTTACAATAATGTTGTTACACGACCTTTTTCTTTGTTTTATCTTTTGTAAAAAATAATAATACATAATATTCGTCTTCGTTGTTACATCTGTAACAACGATGACTTCTAGAGATAATTTGAATCATTTATTTATTGCAACAGACAATAGGCATCATCATGGTTCGAAAAATAGTTGTTGTGACCATCGAAGTTAAGTTCATGTGCCTCGCCACCAACGAATTCTCTCCACGTCACCTAGGTACGTCATACAAAGGTAATATCATTATCTGCTTTTATTCAGTAATTATGGCATTTTACACAATATCCTTTTTGACAATCGAGGTCGACTGTCACATTTAAGCCAGGGGGGTGAATTATATTGTGACATGACCTTTTCATGACCTATGATTATTTAAAAAAAAAACCCGCAATTAAATCATGGTGATCTAGTAATCATTTTCACTTAATGACTGATAATACAAGAAAAGGGAATTGTACCTCTGAATAGACCTCCCATAACCTAGCATTAATAAGGTAACATTACTGCCCAGTATGAACCATGATTGCAAATCTTAATTTGAAATTCTCACCTATGCCACTCTACCATTTACCCCTACTAGAGCATTCCATCCCCATCAAAGTGCTTAGAGAAGTGGAAAAGAACAGTTGGAGGCTGAAACAACTACGTAGTGTGCCGACTACTCCGGAACTTCTAAAGGAGGGAAAAAGGAAGGAGAACACCATTGAATTTGTGTAGCAATGGGTGGAGTGGAAATTCAACATGAACTAAGGTCAAAAGAGGCTTTGGAGAATTGCCTCAAAAAACGTCATATTTTTAAGGATGCGGGCTGGTTTGAGTTCTTCTAGAGGATGGAGGGATCAGACAGGGAAGTTGCCATGGAATTCACAAAGAATTTAGAGATAAATCAGACGTAGGTTAGGGGATTAAAGTTGGAGGTTACAGAAGAGGTGATTTCTCAAGTGACAACATTAGTAGTGGAAGGAAAAAGGTGGTTTAACAGGAAAGTTAATGACCCCTTCTTGAAGGAGGATTTCCTCCAAGGGGAGGAACATCTGGTGAAGAAAGGGAGGGGGGGTTGATAGGTTGTCACTTCCCAAGCCATGGGATGATGTTTCCCTTTACCTCATCAAGTACATCACCTGTGAGGGAAGAGAAAAAATCATGTTCAATTACCACTTTCCATTGCTAAACCACCTTCGGCTTGACAGTTGATAAATCTTCCCTACTTCTTGTTGGGAAACATTAAGCATATGGTTGTGGCTGTAAAAACATCTACGCATCCAGAAACATGTGTCACCAACCATGGCCTCATCAAGCTCATTGTGATGGATTCCCTAAGCTGCTAGGGTAGGAGTTGGGAGGAATGCATCAGGAAGAAGGCCAGAACTACCCATAGGAAACAAACTGGGACGTCCGAGGAAGCTCCAGCAGTGACAAAGGAGCAGCCCCAACCTTCGAAAGTAAGGGTTGGTAAGAGGCTAGTTGACAAACCAATTTGTGATAGGCAGCCAAATCAGAGAATAAGGGTTATTGGGCATCCAAAGTTCCCATCCATATCCCAGAAGAATGAGGAGACAGTAGAGCAGAACGACAAGGAGCAGGCTCAGCCAGAGGAACCCTCCTCACCTGCTAAGAGTGAAACTCAATCCTTGCTGTTAAAAATTAAAAATTTAGAAAAAGAGAATAGATAGCTAAGGGAACAAATAGTAGAGGCGAAGGCAGAGGCAAGAGCCCCGGGGTTAGACACTTTGGTCGAGGTCATAGATAGGGCCATGAAGGGAGATGTCCTGGGTACTGTGTGCATGACCTGTGGCGAGAAGCTAGTAACAGCGGTGTTTAGAGTCTGTGCAGCAGACACCATCTCGAGGGAAACAGAAACAGAAACCTAGGAGGCTGACACACAAAAACCCATTGAGGACATTGTTGTTACACAAGAACCAGAAACTAAGATGGTGTAGTCCACAGAAAGTAATCTGGTAGCGAATACATAGGAGCCCTTGGTTGACACTACAGTTACACAAGAACCAGAAGTGAAGATAGAAGTCAGACAAGGGGAGGAAGAAGAAGATGATATCCATGAGCTTGTGATTGACACCACTATTACACAAGAACCAATAGTGGAGACAGAAGCCTACCAAGGGAAAAGTGATACACAAAAACCTGTGGATGACACTGTTCATACACAAGAACCCGTAGTGCGAATGGAAGATAATCAGGGAGAGAAGGAAAGTATTACACAAAAATCCATTGATGACATTGTTGTTACACAAGAATTAGTAGCTGAAATGGAGCAGTTTCACCCTTGGGAGGCTATTACACCCTCGATTGTTAGTGCATGTGGGAGAACATTGGGTCCTGACGAAGGATGGTGTTCTGAAAATATGTTGTTACTAGAGCTACAGAAATGGAATCAGCAGGCACTCTCTCTACAAAAGTTGGTGATCTTGCTCAAGGCACACAAAAGGATGATGGATTCCCTCAAGGAAAAGTGGTTAAAGGAAGAATGGGAGAGAGAATGGGAAGCAAGGAGACATAAGGAAGCCATGAAGAAAACAGACAATCAGTTGCATCTGTTCGAACAGCAGGTCTCGAATCTGATGAATGACAAGACAAAGCTTCATGATCTTGCCTTGAACCTACTAGCATGCATGTGGTCATCCCCATCATATCCAATGTTCCTTTGGGAATGATATTATTTATTTCAGTTAAAAGCAATTTTTAAGAATAGGCCTTACTTAGGTTCTTCTACCCGAACTTTTCTTGAGATTTTTCGCACTTGCGATTTTGATGAACAGAGCTTGCTTTGTGAGATATTTTTTCATAACATCATGTGTGAGTATGTCAGCACAAAAATGGTAGCAAGTGTCTTCTCCTATATGGGAGATTTGTAGTTGCGAGCTTTTCTTTCATTTATGAGAAACTAACTTGAATGGCATTTGGACATGAAATCAGCCGAAACAAATGAAGAAAGGACAATGTTATGGGTTAGAGAAGAACCAAGGATGGTTTATGAATTCAGATGTGAGTTTAAGCTATTGCTAAGAATCCCAGAGATTGGGGAATAGCCAGCCATCTATAGGAAGAGGATTGTGAGGATTTGCCTCAATTTGCATGCACAGATGAAAATTTGAGCGCTAGCGGGATGCCTTAAATGCACCGAAGCCTATAGTTCTGAGTTGCAAGAATGGGATCCTTTTGAATACAAACATTTTGTGGATGTTGTTACATGGGTGCCCGAGTATGCTCAGATCATGTAGACATTGGGGGCATTCTGGATCAGGCTCATATTTAAATTTCATTTGATTTGGTTACCAGTAGAAGAGTATCAACCAAACTACCACCTATTTGATTATGAAGAAGAATCCTGGCCATGGCATTTGATGGCCACTCAAGGGTATAGAGCTCTGGGTGAAGACGTTGTTGGTGCTTACAGTTTTACAGACTTGCATCAGGGGTATAGTAGGAGAAAGTGAGGTTCTACATGGGGACATGTAGTTGCTTAAGTTGGGGGAAGATGTTGGGTGTGACTTTTTACCTGTTTTCTTCACCTTCTTCCCCCAATTTTGATCCTCTTATCTTCCAAGCCCATGAAACTTTACATGCTTAATTGCCCTTTTTCTCATTTATACAACTTGTTCCACTGTCATGTTACTTTTCCATGTTTAGCTAAATAATATGATACTATATTCCTTTTTGTGGCTAACTTGGGTGAGAATTGGAAGAGTATTTTTGAAGCTCTTCTCTTTTTCAGGTGTTGCTCATGGGAACAAGGTTGTGGAGTAAACAGGCATCAGGGTAGAGCAGTTCGTTGTTACACCCTATATGCTATTACAGGTTGTTGTTACACACTGAATTCTGTTACAGGCTTCTCTTACACTACGTGCTGATAAAGAGGACCACTATTACACCAAGGGTGTTGTCTCCAGTGATTGTCGTTACATCCCGAACCACTATTCACTCGCAAGATGCTGTTGCACCAGAGCTGGCAAGTTGTGGGTACTATTCCACATAACAGTTGTGGGGTGTTAGGAATTGTTTATTTTAGAAGAAACAAACCCAAGTGGCTACAATCTTAACCAATGTATCTGAGAAGTATTTGTATTTAGAAATAGGTTGTAACTACTTTTATTTGTGATCAGCATGAGAATCGTGAGATTCTCATGACTGATCTATTCCTAATTTCGGGCATGTAATAATTATAAAAGAAACTTGATTTCCTATGTACAAGCACGACATATAGAAAAGCACTGTTACTCTGCTCTTGTAACTCTAACTTATTTTTAATATTAAAATCACTACAGTGATGTTGTTACTGCCCTTCATCTGATTCGTTAATTAATCTCATGTTATTCTTGCACCCTTGCTAGGGAGGAAGGGACCTCCTCTTTAGCAGGGACTACATCAGTAGAAGTAGTGTACATTATTGTTTCTTTTATTGTCATATGGTTTTATGTTGTTGTTGTACAAATTGTGAAATACATTCGCTTCAGTTCTAGATTATATTATGTTGTTACACTGGTTTGATTAAACATAATGGTAGTGACCAACTGGTGCAGTCATTAGATTACTATGTGGCACGCCTTTACTCTTATAATTGCGAAGTGTGATTTCAATTCTGTGGAGTGTTTTAATTTCTACATGAATGATTTGATTCATAGACATATTTTACTGTTATTTCTATTTTTCATTCTTGGTTGTAGTGTATCGACACAAAAAATGCAAACTCCATTGAAAGAACAAGACCTACCCTGGGTTTACAATTAAATGTTGCAGTATCGATCAAGTAGGATTGATTAAAACAACACTACACATGGAAAAATACATCATTATACCTCCAATCATGAGGATGACTTGCAAAAGGGATGCTCAAATCCCAAACATGACTGCACCGGTGAAATCCTTATGAAATTTTGAGTAAAATGACTATAAACTCAACTATATTCTGCCACTGTCATCTCTGGATGCCCGAAATAATATTTAGTCCACATTATATTCCTTGGGAATATTCAGGATAATATTCTAAGGAATATACCTTGAGAATATTTCCCTTAGAACCGTGCCCTCAAGGTTTCATGCGACCTAGTTTCATGGCCTTATCATGGTTATGTCCCTTGTGCTTGGTTCTAACACTCCTCTGCTCGTTGTCCCTTGAATGAATGAACAAGGTTTATGTAGTAATGTGATGAAGGTAATACCAAAGCCCGCCCAACGGGCAGTTGGTTGGCACATGTAATATTAAGACTTTTGTTGGTGGTGACCCAGGGTCAAACCTCATGGGTATTACTTTTACATTATGTATGGTGCTCATACCCATTATATTTGATAATCGCCAAACCATTTATTATATATATTTTATTACCATTTGTTTATATTTGATTTTTTGCTAGATTTCTTTTATATAATTGGTTATATTAAACCAATTGCCTCCATAAACATTTTGTTAAAACCATTCAAAATTCTCCGCCCGCCAAAGTTGATCGCCAAATGGATTGGTTGGAGCCAATTTGGCCACTAACTGGGTGCCACATGGCACCATATTATTCAAATACAAATTAACTCCAAAATTAGTGGGTGCCTCTAGATTTGGCATTTTCACCAATCTTCAACTATAACTAACACCTCCACCAGTTTCATCCAAGATCTGCCAACCTTAGTCATTGATTTGGTCAGACTGCCAATTTGGAGTTGGTCCAAATTAGTCTGGCGAAAACTAAATTATTGATCTAGGTGGATATTGGTGGTCACTTTCCTATTCTACTTGGACCCCAACATCATTTATTTCAATTTCCTTAATTGTAGAACAATTTACTATTTTTGGTAGTTTTTCAGGTCCTAAACTTATGGAGCCATTTCGAGGTCCTAAACGATGTTTTTTTGGAAAACAGGACGATCTGAAAATTATGTGGAGGGTCTATAGTCAAAAGTTGTTATCCTCAGATAAATATTTCTAACGGGTTATTGTACACATCAAACATAGATCGTATGCCAAAGTAACGATCTTAGGAAGTTGATGTACCAACTATTCCCAATGGGGCCTACAAAATTTTGGTGCTCCATCTCCTAGGGTTAAGTTTTTTGATGGCTATGGATTTCCATTGTTTCTCGATAATAAAAAGGCCTTTGTGCCTCAATGTAACACAATTCAAAAGGAATTTAGTTGTCACATCTCTTCTCAAAGATAGGCTACCATCACCCAAGCTAGTTTATTTATATTCTACATGTAAACACTTTTCAATATTTGTTATTAATTAATTGAGTTTTAGTTTTTGATGTAGCTCTATGTCTCTGTTTAATTCTATATTTCATTTTGTTCCTACATAAATTTGGATAAGTGGTATTATATAATTCTTCTCTTTCTCTGTTTTTTTGTGCATGTCTCAAACAAGTTTGGGGTATAAGGAGTTGGAACTTGAACTGGTTGAGCCCTTGCAAGATCATCCCCGATGACACGGACGACCTCCCATGGCAGAAGAAAATAAAGATGAGGGAGTAGGAGATCCTATCAAATTGTTTCTTGAAGTAGCCCTCAAGCAACAAAGGAACGAGATGATGGACAACTTTTCCCAAATCCTTCGGCGGATGCCAACAAGTGATGTAGCTTCATCTAATAGTCACTTGAGAAGCGTTGGCCCCTTCAAGGTACAAGTCAACTTCAATATCCCTATATTCGAAGGTCAGATAGATGTCAATGTTGTAGATAAATGGTTAATTCTATTGGAAGGCTATTTTTTGGTCCATAGCTTCTCCGATAGGGAAAATATTACTTTTCCATTGCTTAAGGCCACCCCCATGTTAAATATTGGTGGGAAAATTACTATGATAAAAGGGTCGAGGAAACCTATTTATTTATAGCTGCAACCTCTTGAAATTCTTTTGAAGAAACTGTCAAGGAACAATATTATCCCGTGGGGAGTTATGAAGATAAGTACATACAATGGACCAACATGTGCATGAGATCACAAATATTTTGCATACTCTATGCACACAACTGGGTATCAAAGACATTGAGCGACATCTGGTGTTTAAATATCATGATTTTCTGCAAAATTACATTCAAGAAGAAAGGGAGTTCATGGACATATCCTCATTTGGTGCAACATACCAATATTCTGCCAATATTGAACAAAAAATTAAAGGATACACGAATCCAAAATAGGGAAAGAGTGCCCCCAAGTCACAAAACAAAGGACAAACCCAAGGTGGAATGACCTAGGACAACCCATCGAAGCCACAAGAAAAGAATGGAACCACAAAGACGAAGAAGGACACAGGAAAGTGGTGTGAGTTCCATAAGAGCCTTGCACAAAACACAAATGAGTGTCATGCCAAGAAATAATTGGTGATCGACATAAAAGCTTCAAAGTCTAATGCATGTTCTAATTCTGAGCTAGAACCTGACAAGGAAAATGACAAGAGGAAGAAAATTATCTATGCATAGCCTAACGCCATTGTTTCCACCACCAAGGTCCAGAATATTGAGCGCGAAGATCTCGAGGAAGGGGAGTGAATGTGGGTGAAAGGTTCTCTGCTACAGTTCATTATTGATAATGGGAGCCAAAAGAACCTCATATTAACTAAGTTCGTAAAGCGGTTGGGCTTATTTATGATGCCACACCTACAATCATACAACATTGGATGGCTCTATAAATGGAGAGATCTATGTGTCAGCTAACAGTGTCGCCTACCCTATACCATCAAGCTCTTCATAGATGAGGTATTTTATGATGTTTCTCCCCTTGAATTTTGTGATGTGTTATTAGGCCAACCATACGTATGGAAGTGTCAAGATATTTTTGGGTCCATGCCTCATATTGTTATTATTACTTTGGGCAGTAAGCTATAGAGGATATCAAAGGTAGTTCTACCTTAATCCATTTCTTTGATCTCTACTAAACAATGCAATAAGATCATCTCCCAAATAAGGAAGTTTGTTTTCTTTTTAATTCACTCTCAAAGTGAGGGGAAGATAGTGGCCACATCCATGGCCCTTGGGAAGGTTTCCTCCATGAAACAAAAGCAGGTGGATAAAGTCGTGGAAGAATACAAGGACATATTCTCCTCACTCATAGGGGTAGATTTGCACTATCAAGTCAAGAAATTGATTGATCTGACTCCTAGGGCACCTCTACGCGATGGGCTAATATACCACCACTCTCTTATGGAAAATGAAGAAATCAAGTAGTAGATTCAAGAATTTCTACAAAAAGGGCACATCCAACCAAGTTCCTCACCTTGTGGGAGCCCAATTGTACTCATTCAGAAGAAGGTTGGGACCTGCAAACTCTGCATTAACTATCAGGCGCTAAATAAAATCATTTTCAGACACAAGTATCAAATCCCATATAGTGATGACCTTCTTGACCAACTCAAGGTGGCCAAGTACTTCAACAAGATTGACTTGAAATACAACTATAACCAAGTTCCAATAGAACCCATATGTATGTAAGAGAAACTTCAAATTTAAGGAGGGACTTTTTGAATGGTTGGTTATGCCTTTTAGGTTGACAAATTCCCTTACAACTTTTATGAGGTTGACATATTATATCTTGTGGCCCTTCACGAACTCATTCGTGGTTGTATATCTGGATGAAATTCTCATCTTCAACAAGAGTTGGGAAGAACACCTGCAACATATTCATCAGTGTAGATTTTCCTATAGATTCACAGCTCATGTAATTTCCTAAAACAAAAGACAAGAATATACTCTACTCTCAAACAATGGAAACCAATGATCGATGAAAACAATAACAACAAGAGGAAGAACACCAATGGAACATAACATAATATGTATCCAAGGAAAGCCACTACTCAAAACCCCTATTATCTATTTTGCATTAATCATAAATATGAGCGAAAATACAAAGCTTGTTCTCACTAGAACAATTCCTACACAAGTATGATGAGCTCTCTACTCACAAGATAGCTCAAGCCAGACCTTAGCCTATTTTGCTGCTCTCCAAGCCCCTATTTCCTTGCGCAATTCCTAGAGGAATTAACCCCTATTTAATGAGTAAATCCATCTTTCATAACTGCAAAATCCAAACTTAGGTCCTCCATTGATTGCATTCAACATATGTACAACTCAGAAAATTATACAACTGGTAGTACATTGTCCCTACACTCTAATATCAAATGGGTCTTCCTCTAAATTGACATGCATGAATTATTTGTGAGTTAATCTTCAGTTAAGTGGTGTGGTACTGGTTGATGCATTGGTGCACTAATCCACTACTTGACCTCTACTAGTTCCTACAATAGTTAGAACTAGTTTAACTGACTATAACTCAATTAGACTAAGTTATCTAATTACAACTCCAAAGAACTTAACATGGGCCCCTAAAATTTAGGGATCACTCTACATGACCCCAAATAAACTTCCAACTCGAATTTCCTAAGCTAACTAAGTTTATATGAGAAACAAATTACAATTTAATTCATAATTTAATTCAAGGAGAATTTAAATTGGAATTTCTAGATGATATTTTTAACATTTCTTATTGCTATTTTAAACAAGAAGGTCCTTCAAAACCTAAAGCAACACAAGCTATGTGCCAACTTGGAGAAATTCACCTTTCGAATGAACCAGGTCCAATATTTGGGTTATGTCATTGATGAGCATGGCATCCATGTGGATCTGGCTAATATCCAAGTCATTCGGGATTGACCAACCCTGACCAATCTAACAGAGCTTCGTGGTTTTCTGGGCCTTGCCAATTTCTATCAAAGGTTTGTGTTGAGATTTTGTCATATAACTTGGCCTTTGAGGCAAGTTAGCAAGGTGGAGTGAAAGATTTTTTTTTCTTTTCTGAGTCCCAATAGAAAGCATTTATTGAGCTAAAGCAACATCTTTACTCCACACTAGTGCTCACACTGCCAGACCTGCAACAACCATTTGAAATTGAGACATATGCCTCCAATTATGCTATTGGTGTAGTCCTCACCCAACAAGGGCATCTGGTGGCCTATCACAGTGAGACACTCTCTGATACAATTCAGAAATACCCCATTGATGATAAAGATATGTATTCCATTGTGGAGACTTGTCGACAGTGGAAACATTACATTCTCGAGAAGGAGAAAATCATCCACATAGTTCATTGACCTCTCTAGTTTATACAGATACAAGAGAAGTTGTAGAACGACCGACAGTGGAAATAGTCTGGTTATCTGTAATAGTTTCATTTGAACATTAAGTACAAGAAGGGAAACACCAATAATGTTACAGCCTCAGTCGGCCACCAGTTGTGGTGCTAACCATGGTGTTCGACTCTTGTGGGCATGAGACTTCTGGATGGTCGTATCTCTATTAAAATGATCCATAATTCACCACCACATACTAGAGGCTGATGGATGGTGAGAAATTTCTCGACTTCCACCTCCAGGACACACTATTATGCTACCTGAGACACCTTTGTGTTCCTCAAAGCGAGCGTCTCAAGATGATATGGGAGGTGCACTACAGTTGGGTCACAGGACATTTGGTGTAGAGAAGACAATGGAAGTACTGCAAAAGTATTTTTATTAGCTAAGTCTCTGACAGGATGTTGGAAAATATATCAGAGCTTGCACTACCTATTCCATTGCCAAGCGAACCATTAGGAAGCAAGGCATGTATACTCCTCTACCTACTCCTAGACAACCCTGGGAATCCATCTCCATGGAATATATGCCTGACCTTCCTTCTACCAAGCATGGTAATGACTATGTATTTGTGGTCATCGACAAATTTTCTAAGATAGCCATATTGGTTGCTTGCAAGAACAGTATCATTGCAGAATCCATTGCCAAACTCTTCTTTGAATGAGTATAGGTACATTTCAGGGTCCCATAGACATTTATATCAGATCGAGATAGTAGGTTCCTAAGCGCTTTTTGGTCAAGCCTCTGGTCATTGTTGGAAACCAAACTCATCAAGTCGACTACATTCCACCCCTAGAATGATGGCCAAACAGAGGTCGTCAACAGGATGATTGTGCACATACTACGTATGTAAAAATCTAAGCATCTTCTAACATGGGGTGTGATTCTTCCCTATGTGAAATGCAATTATAATAGAGCTCTCCATATCTTGATTAGCCAAAACCCCTTTCAAATATGCTTGAGATTTCAACAACTAAGCCCCCTAGATGTTGCACTACTTTTTGCAACTACACAAGAAGAATCTACCCATGTTTAGTCTGAAGCTGATAAAACCAAAAGGTTTATTGAGCACATTCAACACATCTTCTAACAAGTTCATGACATCTTGGATAAATCAAATTCCAAGTACAAACAATGACATGATCAACTCCGGGTTCCACATACGTTTTAAGTGGGCGACAATGTTTGGTTACATTTGCAGAAAGAATGCCTTGTCGGAGCCCATCGGAAGCTTCGATCACTCTGATACGGGCCTTACACCATCACCAAGGCTATGGGAGACAATTCTTTCGAACTTAATATCCCCCCATTCCTTGGCTTGTGCCCTTTATTCAATGTGGACCGCCTTCAGCCATACTTTCCATCATTGTTGGACACATCAGACGTTATTGAGTAGTTGAAACCAATAAATCTCAACCCAAACTACATTGAACAAACAAAAACTTATTGAATCATGGACACACAGATCAGGAACACTAGTAAACAAAGCATCCAACTTTATCGAGTTGTCAAAGTTGACCAACTCCTGCATCAGAGCAAGTGGCTCACCAGGACCAAGTTCAACTAAAGTTTCCCCATCTCATGAAGGCACTCAACGCAATGGGGACCATTACTTCCCAAGGGGGGAGGACTGATATTGGTGGATATTGGTGGCCACTCGTCTATTCCACTTGGACCTACAACATTGTTTCTTTTAGTTTCCTTAATTGTAGCACATTTTACTATTTTTGGTAGTGTTTTAGGTCCTAAACTTCCATCGCCATTTTGAAGCCCTAAACGACATTTTTCTGGAAAACATGGAGACCCATAGCATGCTTAATAGGTTAATATTTGATTTTTTTTCTCATATATATATTTCTAATGAGGTATTGTACACATCAAATGGAGATTGTATGCCAAAGTTACGACTCTAAGAAGTTTATGTACCAACTAACCCCAATGGGGCCCACAAACTTTTGACGCTTCATCTCTTAGGGATAGGTTTTTGGATGGTTAGGGTTTTCCATTGTTTATCAATAATAAAAAGGTATCTAAGCCTCATTTTAACACAATTCATAAGGCATGTAGCTAGCACATCTCTTCACAGAGATGAGCTACCATTGCCCAAGCTAGTTTGTTTCCATTATGCATGTAAACAATTTTCAGTATTTGTTATTAATTAAATGAAGTTTGGTTTTCACTGTAGCTCTATCTTTTTGTTTAATTTTTTTATTTCATTTCATTCTTTCATAAATTCGTATCAATTATGTCTTTTTTCTAAGTTTGATAGAACTTTCACTGAACATAACTTGTTGATGCGAACTCAGATTGAGGCATTGTTTGCATCGTTGGATTCCATATGGTGAGATATTTTATTTGGCCTTGGTTTCACTGGGATTCAAGGAATTTGATTTTTTGGCCTTTAGGGATCCTCCTGGATCATTCCTCCTTGATGAAGGACTTTTGGTCCTCCAAAAGTATAAACAGGTATTGCAATATGATGTACTTTGATCTGCATAACAAATGTCTCTAATAGGTCACATTTTCCTTTCCTTCACCTTTATACTCTGGAACTAGAATGATGAAGTCAACACCTATATCCATATGAAAATTTGTAGCTACCAATGCATGTACCACTTGCAAGATTCCAAGCAAGATCATAATTTCCAAGGGTTTATAAAACATCCACTGTCACATTTTACAACAGAACCCATATCGCTTGCTATCCAACTGAAGGCCAAATATTAGTATGTTGCATTCATAAGTGATGTTATACACTTCATCACTTTTACAAGTTTTTTCCCAACTATGAGGTCTTTGAAAAAAAACATTTTATTTACAATGGTGGCCATACTCAACTACTTAAAAAGGTTACCCATCTCTTACCTAACCAAGCTAATGGGCTTTCTTCCCATAGATGGCTTCCTTGTTGAACTACTTCATTGGTTCGTTCCTTCATAGGTGCTTTAATATGCTCATGTTCCTTATTTGGGCATAGCTTTAGATGGAGATTCTAACATGTGGATTTATGATTTCCACCCTTTTTTCAATGGCTGCAATGGTTTTTCTTCCTCCATATTGTCTTGACCTTTTTTTGTGTCTCCTTCCTAGAATGGCTATCTTTGGTGTGGCTCTGGCAAGGCGAGCTTGACGTATCTCTTCCTCTGAAATGCACACTATCATTGGAAGGTTGTGATGTGCTCTCAACATCTTGCACTATCTCAAACTTGTCGTTTGAAGACTCTCTTATCTTAGTGGGTTTGGAGTGTCTTTCAAATGCACCAAAATCATCATCATAATAAGAACATGAAATTAAAGAATTACTAACAATATTTACCTTAATTATTGATTCTGAGGCAGATGATGATGAATTCGCTAAGCCTTCACTACACTTCAATTTTTTCAAGGCCTCTTATGTGGCTTGTAAATGAATCTACAATCCCTGCTTCGCCTCATTTGCTTCTTGTGGTAGTCTTCTTAGTTCAACATTCTCTACTTGGATCCTTTGGTTAATCTCCTCAAGTTCTTGGAGACATGTAATTTTTTGTGTTCTTCCCATCATATCATCTTTATGATGGCTATTTGAATGTTGATAATGAGATGAATAAGAGTAATAACATTCACTTGAAGATGGAGATGGAGGTTCAAGAGGTTCTCTTCAATTTCCCTGATTTACCGAATCATTTTCCTTTGATTTCTATTTCTTCTTATTTTCCTTCTTTTCTACTCTTCTCATCATCTACAAATAATTTATCTACCATTTCTTCCATACTGTAAAAATATTTATGGAAAGATTTTTCATTCTTTGTGTGAACATTGTCATTCTCCATTTTCCTTCTTCGTGTTGCATGTCCAATCTCAGGGTCAAAAGACTTGAGTCTTCCTTCGCCCTCTTTGAATTTGGCCTTAATTATCACCCACACTCACATTTCACATAAAAAATAAGACCACTATGATACCAACATGATCTAAGATATATTATTCATTTATGTTTTCACAATTTCATGAAAGAGATATAAAAACCATTTATGCAAATACTTAAAGAAGAAGCAAAAAGGAGACCATAAAGACAACGTAACCAATATTTGATATCGAAGTTCATCCAGTGTGGACTACGTATTTGGGTCCTACTACAATATCGGGGAGGCCTATTCATTCATCTCAGCAAAAATGAAAATGAGTACATGGAAAAATACATCATTATACTTCCAATCCTGAGGATGACCTAAAAATTGGCTTCTCAAATCCCACATCTGACTGCACTAGTGAAATAGTTATGATATTATGAGTAAAATAAGTATAAACTCAACTATATTCCACCATTTTCATCTATGGACCCCCCAAAGAATCTTCAGATTCCATAACAGATTCCTTGGGAATATTATGGAGAATATTCTAGGGAATATACCTTAGGCATATTCCCCTTAGAACTATGCCCTCAAGGTTCCATGGTCCTGTCCTAGTTCCATTCCTCATGCTTGGTTCTAGCGCTCCTCCACTCAAGGCTTCGCTCGCTATCCCTTGAATGAATGAATGAGTGTTATGTATTAGTGTGCCAACAGTAATACCAAAGCTCATCTGATGGGCAGTTGGTTGGTGCGTGTAATATTAAGACTTATGTTGGTGGTGATGAGGGATCAAACCCCACAGGCATTGTTTTTACATTATGTATGGTGCTCATACCCATCGTATTTGATAACCGTTCAATATATATATATATATATATATTATATATATATATAATATATATATATATATATATATATATATATATAATATATATATAGATAATATATATATATATATATATATATATATATATTATAACCTTTGGTTTATATTTGGATTTCTGCCAGATTTGTACTGTATAATTGTTGGCTATATTAAACCAACCATCGTCGATTTTTTTTTGTTAAAATCATTTGAAACTTTCTACCCCCAAATTTGGTTTCCAATTGGGTCAGTAGGGGCCAATTTGTTCACTAACTATGTACCACATGGCACCATATGATTGGGCCACATGACCCCATTCTATTGGGCCAAAAGCTGCCTCCAAACTTAGTGAATGCAGCTATATTTTCTAGTTCCTCCAATCTTTAACCATAAATAACACCTTTGTCAGTTGTATCCAAGCTCTACCAACTTTGGCCACTAATTTAGTTGAACCACCAATTTGGCAATGGTTCAAATTTGTTTGGCGACAACTAAATTCTGTGTTTTTGCCAAGTTTGACAAGAAATTTGACTGAGCATAACTTGTGCATACGAACTCGGATTGAGGCGCTATTTAAACTATTAGATTCCTTGTGATGAGATATTCGATTTGGTTATGGCATCATTAAGATTCAAGGACTTTGATTTTTGGGCCTTTAGAGATCCTCCTGGATCACTCTTAGGAGGTTGGGGCCATAAAAAATATAATATTATGAAGCTAGTTTCTTGTTGAAAAAAGATTATGGTGACTCTTAAACAACAACTCTTTTTAGCATAGAGAAATGAATGATAAATACTTTGGAGAAAAATAAAAAATTGACTGGATTAGGCATTCTCAAAAGTCTATAACAAATTATTTTATAGTATGGAAGGCATTGGAAAATGCCTTTCCCATTATTGGTGAATAGATTGCATGGAAGATTGGGAATGGGAAAATTTGTAGAGTTGGTTTAGATCCATGGCTTAGTGTGGGAGAAAATTATAAACTGTGAGAAATACCATTGCATCTCTTCATGAGGTTGGAATTTACTCTTTGGTAGATGCAAGGTCTTAACAATTTTCGGAATGGGGGTGAAAGGTTTGGAAACCAACCCTTGACTTAGGCTTTGCAAATGGGGAAGCTCATGAAGGGCACACCTTCATTGGTTTTCTTGTTTCAGCAATGACCCTTTTGCTGAAGGAAGATGAGGATTGCTTGATTTGGTCAAAAAATCCAACTTCTGGAGCTTTCACAACCAAATTAGGATACCAGACATAGATCAATTCTTCCTTCAATAGGAAAATATGTTGGTGGTGGAGGTTTTATTGGAAACATCAAGGGCCTTTAAAATGTATGTTGGTATTATGGGTAACCATCAACAAAAAATTGCTTACTTGGGACAATGGGTAGAGGGTTTGGATAAGCCCTAGTAGGTGCCCCCTTTGCAGATCAGAGGAGGAATATGTCAATAATTTATTTTTCTATTGTCCTTTTCATATCTAGGTGTGGACTTTAGTAAAAGCATAATTTTCTCTCACATTTGCCTCTTGGGACAAACTCTCTCTATGTAACTGTGTTCTTGATTGGGCTATGGATCACTCTATAAAGTAATATCTTGTTTTTCCTACTTCTTTCATCCATTATGTTTGGTGGGCTACTCACCCATCTTTTAGGAAAAAAATATTTCAGTTGAGGTGGTCTTAGGAATTATAGAATCCGCAGGTAAATCAACTTGAAACAAAAAGAAAATTTTCAAGTCCCGATTATCCCTGCCATTGACTTAGAAATTCCATGGGGATTTTTAATGGCACGAGTGAAGGTCACCCCCCTCTTTGTGGGTTGGAGCAATCTTGTTTATCAACAAACATCACTTCTTACATATAAGGTATTCACCATGTAATGGATCTAACAACAAGGTGGATTTTACATCTCTTTGGACTATAATAAACACGACAAACACTAAGAATATCAAAAAGCTATATATTTTCAGTGAACTAAAACTAGTGGTGGATTAGGCATGTAACCATGTTGGTACTATTGCTTCTTCTCTTAAAAATAATTTACAGGAACATTAAATATGAACTGAGCTCCCTGGAACAATTCTATTGCACTCATATCTATAGGGAACTCAACATGAAGGCAAATCAATTATCTAAGGAAGCACTCAACATCATTCAAGATTTTTTAATATATATGAGTATGTGGATGGCCACGACACTATGGCTATGGAATTTTAATTCTAGTTTTATTTTAGTAAGTTATAGAATATATACGCTGATATGACATATCTATCAAAGAGGTGGTTTTTCAAATTAAACAGGTTTATGCTCCATCTTTTTAAACAAATCAAATTTATAGTTAGACCTTTCAAAGTTTTCACAATGTATATTTTCCTATGAAAATATACATGTTCTTTTATTATTATTTTATTTTCAAAAAAAAAAACTAGAAAATTAAAAACTATCTACAAAAATATAACATCAAAATGCTCTCTATTGTGAACTAAAAGAAATCTTGAATATTTCTTTGTTTTAATTAAAAAGCCATCAAAATAAAATTTTAAAAAATATTTAACTTAAAAAAAAATATATCCTTTCTATTTAATGAATATATTATGATTAATAATTAAATAAAAGTGTCACAATTTAACTATTTTATATTTTAATTTTTATGACTAAAATTTTATGGTATAATGTGTAGAAAAAACATTCAATATTCTATTAATTTAAAATACAATTTTTCATTTTTATAATTAAAATATTTTAAAATTTTAAAAAAATCCCAACTCAAATTAATAATTCAAAAAAATCTTTACCAAATTTCAAAAAAATTTACTAAAAAAAAAATCAAACATAAAAATTATTAATTAATATAAATAATATATATTAAAAATAAATTAAAAACACATATAAATTAATTATTTTGATGAAATGATTGGCCCGTCAAATCTATTGAAAGGAAGGAAATTATTTGCATTCAGTTGCACCTATAAGTGCATTAATTGATCCGTAGTATCTTATAATGAGTGACCTATAAATGCATTAATTGTGATCCGTAGTTCTTATAATGAGTGATACTGTTTTTCTTTTGTGATCATATAATGAGTTATAGTGTTTTTCCTTTTAATAAATGATGTAAATACATAAGGGTAGTTTTTTATATTTAAAAAATAGGATATAGTTTTGAGTTTTTAAATTAATTTAATTTTTTATTATTATTGTTGTTGTTGTTGTTGTTGTTGTTGTTGTTGTTGTTGTTGTTGTTGTTGTTGTTGTTTATTTTGTTAGTTTATGTGAGTTTTAAGATAATTGACTTAAATAATGTGTAGTTTGATTAGTTATGATTTAGGGGTATTTAAGCTATTAAAATCACCTAGGAATTGTATATGACTTGAGTCACACCAACTCTTAGCGATGCTAAATTTTTATCTATAAAGTTTCGAACTAGTGACTTTTACACCATAGAGTGTCTTAACATAACACCCTGTCACTATTTGCTCTATAACCTGTCACCACTACTCTATGCACTATGGACATTATTACAATATTTATTAATTATTACATTCTTGATAATTTGAACCTAAAAGTTCTCACAATTTACATATTGCTTCATAACATGGTGATTTCCAATTGAGCTACCCCCCATGCGCTTTTGTGAGGTAAATACCCACATGAGATTTGAACTTGTGACCTTTTTGCATGGAGTGCCTTAATAGTGCACCCATTCACCACCAATCCAAAGCTCCATGGCCAATAACACTTCATTATTAAGGTGATAACCAATTGAACTACCCCTATAAGTTGTTTTTAATATTAATTAAAAAAATATTAAAAATAAATATAATTTATAATAATTGCATAGTATTTAAAAGGGTTAGATTTATAATAGTATTTAAAAGAGTTAGATTTAATAGTAGAAAATGAGGAGTTTTATTATTGGGTAAGATTCATTTCCTAGAACGATTTAAAACTAAAGTTATGGGAGCACTTTGAGGTAGTGGTCGAATGTGTGGTTGCATTCAACGAGATTAAAGATAACGTATTAAAGATAACTCAAATGATTAAAACTACATTAATAATAACATCAAGCTAAATTACATATTAATTCAATATTATTACTATTATTATTGTTGTTTTGTAGTTTATTTTGCTAGTTTATGTGAGTTTTACGATAATTTGTATGAATAATTTGTAGTTTGATTAGTTATGATTTATGGGTATTTAAGCTTTCAAAATCATTTGGGGATCGTATTCGGCCTAGGCCACACTAACCCGTAGCAATTTGCCCACAGAGTTTCAAACTAGTGACTTTTACACCATAGAGTGTCTTAACATAACACCCTATCACTATTTGCTCTATACTTGATAATTTGAACCAAGAAGTTCTCACAAATTACATATTGCTTCATAACATAGCGATTGCCAATTGAGATACCCCCCATGGGATTTTGTGAGGTAAATACCCACACGAGATTTGAACTGGTGACCATTTTGCATGGAGTGCCTTAATAGTGCACCCATTCACCATCAATCCAAAGCCTCATGGGCCAATAACACTTCATTATTAAGGCGATCACTAATTGAGCTACCCCTGTGGGTTGTTTTTAAAATTAATTAAAAAAATTATTAAAAATAAATATAATTTTATAATAATTACATAGTATTTAAAACAGTTAGATTTAATAGTAGAAAGTGAGGAGTTCCATTATTGGGTAATATTCATTTCCTATAAGGACTTAAAAATAAAGTTATGGGAGCACTTTAAGGTAGTGGTCGAATGTGTGGTTGCACTCAACGAGATTATATTGAATGGTCTTATGACTCGTACACATATAAGTGGAGCAAAGCTCATGGCCCCACTGGTGTCATTCAAATTTAAGGAAGTCCAAAAAAATTGGGTCCAATATTTGAAAGTAAAGAATATTTTACCATTGGGTAAAGTTCAATTCCATTAAAAACCTAAACTTAAAACCATAGAATACCTTGAGATAAAGATCAAATATGTAATTACACCCAAAAAAACTCTATTAAATGAAATTGTGACTGTTACATAAATAAATAAATCAAACTCCATATCCATATTCTTTGAATTTAAAAACTTATTAAAAATAACTCAAATAATTAAAACTACAGAGCATCAACCTAAATTTACATATTAATTTAAATTTACACAACACTATTTATAAATTATTATCTTAAATCAATAAATAATAATAATAAGAATATAATAATATAATGCAACCCTTTATACCATAATAAATAAATAATAAATAATAATAATAATAATATAATGCAATCCTTTATACCATATAATTATAAATTTTTGTTATATTAAATTAACTTATATAATTAACCACTTTATACTTTATTCCAAAATTAGACCTTATGTTTTTTTAATTATAATCTATATGAGATATCTCTATCCCATCTTAATATCTAAATTAACATATTCAACATCAACGAATATAAATTAATGAATCTTAAAAACAACCCCTTTATTCCGACAGCTAAACTTATATTTGAAGTCCCATCGATGGGAATCATAGTCGCGATTCTCTAAAGAAACTAGGTGGGTGTATTTCTTGTTACCAAGAGGATTCCCTTTTGGGAGGCATTAAAGGACTTTTATTAGATGGGGCGATCATGTGAGCACACTTGGCATAATTGCCATTTCTAACAATATGATGTGATTTAATTAATTATATATATGGTTATTGAGTGGTTGTTATATTTACAAACAATAAAGTTTCGGGTTATTCGTGAGTCTAATATGTTGGGTTTAATTTAATGTCATTAAGGAGATTTGACTCCGTGACTTTTCAATTGACAAGGTACTTAGCAATGGGAACTCGACCAACTCAGCTATCCTTTGGGGCTTTGATTCCATTATATGTTGTTTGTAACCTTTTGCCATTTTTACATTAGGTGGAGTGAATTTGCAATATCTATGTTTTACTATAAATTTATTATAATTAGTTGTTTTTAATAACATGAATGAGTACATTTTACTTAGTGGAGTTGGTAGCTTCGTACATAGAGTGCTATTATTTCACTAGTTAGAACAACAATTTCATAAATACCACAAAGGCCAGCTTACAATATGTCTTCATAGACTTGAACCCACGCAGGAAACCTGTCATATAATCAAATCCAAAATTACCAAACTTTGATAATTTCATTTATGTTAATAACTACTGAAAGAAAAAAAAATGCATAAAAATATATGGGAATCAACATTCATCATCAACTCAATTAGGAATTATAACATTGAGAGAAAAATAATTGGAAGTTAGAAAACTTATTATGAGCACGAAAACAATTATAAATAATGCAGAGTCCACTCTTTCTTTTCCACTCCAGGTAAGTGGATGAAATTTCCATTCGAATTTCCATAGTCCTCTTACTCATATCTTTATCCTCTTTTGGAATTGCAATTTGATCAGTTTGCTCCAAGGTTGATTCAAAGAATTAAAATTCTTTTATAGATCTCCATCCTCCCATCGCATTTACTCTCGGCCCATGCTCAGGTATCACAGAGATGCATTTAATTCTACAATGATTTAGCTCCCTCTTACAATTCCCTTGATTCCGGCGGTTCCTAAATATGCGACTATAGCATATTTAATGCCCCCTGACATGGGGGCTTTATAACCCCATATAACACGCCGCGCGCATTTTGTTTCTCTCTCATCACGACGTAGCGTGTTAGATGGGGTTATAAAGCCCCCATGTCAGGGGCATTAAATATGCTATAGTCGCATATTTAGGAACTGCCCTTGATTCCTTTATTGATCTCTGTCCTTGTGCTCGTTCATTCCTCCAACTACTAACCACCATGCACAAAGCATTCAATACAGTGTTGGTCAATTGTTGACTATTCAAACAACATCCACACCATCCATTTTTTGATCCAATGATTCCTATAAGTTTCTTAAATAGAATTATACCCTTCTCATACAAATTTCTGCTTGGACACATGTCAATTCTACACAGTTGAATATACATATATAAATTCTTCTCAATTTTGATTGAGTTCAATTGATCAAGTTTACAATCAATTGAACTGAGATTATTAATGCTATCAAACACTACGTAAAAATTGATAACATAGAGAAGAGGATTTCTCTGTTCTTCTCTATTTCTTACCCACAATCACTTGATTGGAGTTACGATAATAAATAAAAAAAAAATGCATCAACATTACTAAATTACAACCATAAAACAAAGATTCTCTTCGTGTCTCCACATACGCTCTGTAACAAATGCATTCTACACTCAATATACTTGACTATTTAATTCTTCCATTAGCCAATGTAGAAGAGAGTATTATATATAGAGCATAGTATGCATGTTATATCTCGAAAACCCTCTTTGTAGATGTAAAAACTACATCCTTTAGAAGATCAACAAAACCACATATACAAACTACATCCTTTAGAAGATTGACAAAACCACACACCCCAACAATATTTTAATTAGAGTTTTTTATTACAATTTTTAGATCCAACATAATATGAACTATTTAACCAAAACAAGAAATCTATTCTTATCCCCCTAAGCTAATTGACTAAAGAAATACAATTACAAATATTGAAGAAATAGCTCTCAATCCTCTGGATGATTTTAAGCCAAAATATTTTGGCAGCAAGGCCATCTATTACACAGACAACTTACCACTTAATCAAACAAACTAGAATTTATAGAAGTCAACCAAGTAAATTAATGATGCCTCTGCATCATACTTTCATGCTTGAAATTGTTCATGGATTCCTGCCCATGAGATTTCCATTGAACTGTTGTTTTTCTGTCGCATTGCAACAGTTCCCAAGTGTTTCTACTAGTTGGTACTCCTATGAATTTTTCAAATAACTTGTTCCTCCATTTAAGTAGCTCTCTTGTTGTTTTAATTATGCATGATTTCAGTTGTTGCAACTGGTCTTTCCACTTCATAGCTTGACATGGTGTATTTACAAGCCTTTCCACTAGACCTTTTTGTCAGAGCTATTCTCTTTCAACTGCACAGATCCTTCTACCTGTCACAAAAACAAACAATAAACATAAACATGTAAAAATTATTTGAAACCATAACCTCTTCTGATCCTACTTCCTTTTTCTTTCTTCCTATTCATATCTTTCAATCACCTCACAATCTTCACCATCTTCCTCAAATTCCCCTTTTTCATTGTCCTTCAAGACAATGTTTTGTTCTTCACTAATCAACATTTCCTCCATCATAACCATCTCTGCTACAGAAAGTATCTTCTGATTTGTACTTAACATCCAATCATTAAACATTTTATAAGTTGTATCATTCTCAAAATCATTACATTTTGAATTGTTTAAGGTGAATCATTTACCTTCAAATCTATGGTTGCAACATTTTCCTTGTCTTCTTGTCCTTGCTTCACATTCTCTGTGTCTTTGATCACCATTTTCTTTCCACTCATCAGAAATATACTTGGATCAGATTTCTCCTTGAATCCCTAATCTCTCATAGGCAATAGAAAATGCTTCTTACCATCCTTTTCAAGGGTATATGTGTTCTTCCTACCATCATAGTTCACCTCCCTATCATATTGCCACAATATTCCTCGAAAAACATGACACACATCCACATCTATAATATCACAAAGCACCTATTCCTTATACTTACCAATCTGAAACTCCACTTAGCACTGTTTATTCACCAACATTCGCTGACCTTTTTGCAGCCATGAAACTTTGTATGGTGTAGGATATGACACCCTTTCCAACTTCATATTTTCTACCATTTCTATAGAAACCAAGTTATCAGTAATGTCATTGTCAATGATTAACTTCAGGTTTTCACATGTTGTTCTAAACAAATTCCTTCTTTGCACCGGTTCACCTGCGTCCTCATTTGTCTTTAGCAATACTCGCTTCATCATTAAGGATTCTCCTTCTCCTCGAACATTGACACATTCTTCTTCTGCCTTTGGAGATTCAGTTTCTGGTTGTACTATTTGTGCCTCTCTCCGTCTTGTAGTAGTCTCTAGAAAGTTCCATGACATATGGCCTAATTGACCGCATGTGTAACATCTTACTGTTGATCTCTACCATTTCCTCGACCTCTTGGAAAATAACTTCTTCCTCTAGCATCACTAGTTCTATCTGGTTGTGGTTATTGGCTTGAACTATTATCTTCACCTATCTGTTGCTATTATCCCCCCAACACTCCTTGCTCTTGTTCTTTGAATTTATTTCCTCATCAATTTTTCTTTAGCCTTCAATGCAACCTGATAAGATTCTTCAACAAATGTCCATGACATTAAGCATAATTCATTGTTGATATCATATCTCAACCCATTGATATACCTGGCAACTCTCTCAGGTGTATCCTCTATATGTCATGATCTAATATTTACCTTGTAAATTTCCTTTGTATACTCCCTAACATTCATTATATTTTGCTTAAGATTTAGCATATTTCTAAACAAAATTAGATGATAAACTTTAGGAAAGAATTTTCCTTTCAATTTAGTAGTCATCCTACTATAGCTCTTGAGCTTGGCTTTGTTCTTCAAGACCCTTGCTCCCTGCATTCCATCCCACCATAAAGTCACATGTCCTCTCAACTTTGTGACAACAAACTTAACTTGTTTGTCTTTTGGTATCTCTTCTTACTCAAAATGCTCCATAAAGTCACATGTCCTCTCAACTTTGTGACAAGAAACTTAACTTGTTTGTCTTTTGGTATCTCTTCTTACTCAAAATGCTTGTTCCAAGCATTTATCCAATCCCATAAAGTCACATGTCCTCTCAACTTTGTGACAACAAACTTAACTTGTTTGTCTTTTGGTATCTCTTCTTACTCAAAATGCTTGTTCCAAGCATTTATCCAATCCACCAATTCTTCTGGATCCAAACTTCCACTGTATGTGGGTACTTCTACCTTTGACCTTGAACCTAGACCAAAACTAACTTTAAAAATATGGCTTATGGGGTTTCTACAATTGCCTCCTCTTCCTCTTCAGGAAGTTCTTCTTTGTCACTTGTATCCCCTGTATGATCATGATGCTCGGTAGCCTCCATGGCTTCTAGTATTCGCCGAAGAGTTCTCACCTTGTCCCTCAACTCTGCATTTGCAACTCGTCGACCTCTACCTCTTCAAATTATGACTGACATCTTTGACATAATAGATCAATCACAGGCATTAATTCAGACTTTAATTTCCTCTTTCAAAGAGCTTGCTAGTCTGATACCACTTGATGCAGAGCCAACTCTTTCCTTTTCCACTACACATGACAATGGATCAATTTCCCATTCAAATTTCCATACTCCTCTAACTCATCGCTTTATCCTCTTTTGGAATTACAATATGATCGATTTTCTCCAAGGTTGATTCAATAAAGAATTAAAATTCCTTTATAGACCTCCATCCTCCCATCGCATTTATTCTCGGCCCACACTTAGGTTTCACAGAGATTCCTTTAATTCTATGATGATTTAGCTCCCTCTTACAATTCCCTTAATTCCTTTATTGATCTCTGTTCTTATGCTCGTTCATTCCTCCAACTATTAACCACCATGCACAAATGGTTCAATATAATGTTTGACAATGTTGAATGTTCAAAAAACATCCACACCATCCATTTTTTGATCCAATGATTCCTTTAGGTTTCTTAAATAGAATTATACCCTTCTCATACAAAATTTTGCTTGGATAGAGGTCAATTCTACACAGTTGAATAAACATATACAAATTCCTCTTACAGTCAAATGAATCACAATTTTTATTGAGTTCAATTGATCAAGTTTACAATAAATTGAAATGAGATTATTAATGTTATCAGACAAGGAGTAACAATTAATAATGCAAAGAAGAGGAATTATCTACTCTTCTTTATTTCTTACCCACAGTCACTTGATTAGAGCTACGATAAAAAAAAAATGCATCAACATTACTAAAATACAACCATAAAACAAATATTCTCTTCGCGTCTCCACATACGCTCTGTAACCAATGCATTTTGCACTCAATATACTTGACCATTTAACGCTTCCATTAAGCAATGTAGGACAAAGTTTTATATATAGAACAACATATGTATATTATATATAGGAAACCCTCTTTGTGTATGTACACATACTTCAGAAGATGAACAAAACCACGCACCGCAACAATCTTCGAATTGGAGTTCTTTATTACAATTTTCAGATCGAACATAATAGGATCTATTTAACTAAAATAAGGTTCTTATCCCCCCAACCTAATTGACTAAAAAAATAGAATTATAAATATTGAAGAAATAGCTCTCAATCATTTGCATGATCTCAATCTAATTTTGGCAGCAAGGCCACACAACTCACCACATAATCAAATAGACTGGAATTTCTTGAAGTTAACCAAGTGAATTAATGATGCCCTTGCATTAGTAATTCTATAGATTTTTGGTTATGGTGTAAAAAAAATTCCTCTTTATGATCCTTGTCACCCCTGTTATTTTATATGGACGTGAGGTTTGGTCTTGCAGTATATCTAGAGAATCATGGAGGAAGATTGAGCTGATCCAAAATTAGTTTATGATCTACAACATCCAGATTAAAGGAAATACTCCCCACCCATCCTCTTGATTGAATCTATCATTTCCCCCATTGAAAGCATGCCTATGATTAGGTATCTCATGTATAAGAAAAGCTATACAACATGGACTTGCAAAGAGGTTCCCCAAAATTACTTCTAACTCTAGCCAAAGCTCCGCTCACTGGCTCAAGTGAGGTTGGCATAAAGATTCCTAGCCTTGGCTAGACCATTGGGGGTGTAAATGAGGAGATCATCTTGTAAATATTCTAATTTGGAAATATTAATATTCCAAATTTAAGGATAAGTTGTGGGATGATAAGGAGATAGAAGATAAAATGAAGCTAAGGTATTATAAGGAGGTGATTAACCCCAGTCCTGATAACCATGATTATCTTTCTATCTTGACCAACGCTACGAAGAAAATGAACATTACCAAGATAAAAACTAACTCTCATGAGCTTCAAAGTTAAACTGGGCATTGGTCAATTCCCAAAACACCTTGTGATGAAAGGTTTTGTCACCTTCGCGATACTAAGATGGTTGAAGATAAAAATCACTTGGATTGCCTAACTCTTGCTCACATCCATTCTGATTTTCAAAATATTTTGCATACTACCAACCTTCTTGACTTATTAAGTCAGCAAATTATGTATAAATTCCCTATAGATTCAATAAAATATGCTCACAGATTTATCTAAGGGGAAAACAACTACTCAAAAACCGTTCCTATGAGTATTGCATCAGTCAGAAAATAGAGAAGAAATGCAATGCTTTCTCAAGTCTGAGCAACCTCTGCACTAGAATAATCTATCTCACTGCTTCTGAGACAAGTTCTGGTCAATACTTAACCAAATACAAGCCTTCTCAATTGCCTATTTTCTTGCGTTGTTTCTAAAGTAATTATCCCCCTATTAATTAGGGAAATCCCCATCCTGAATTGTGCAATCCCTATAGGTCCTTCTCTCACTGCATGCACCACTTGTATAATCAAAAAATTATACAACTGATAGTACATTGCCCTTGAACTTCAATCTCAACCATGTAACTCAAATTTCATGCATGCATGAGTTAATTATGACTGATTTATCAGTTAACTGGTTGAACACTGAAGTTGCACCCCACTACAAGACCTCCCACTAGTTCCTCCAACATTGGAACTAGTTTAACTAACTTTAACTCAGTTTAACTAAATTAAATTATTGCAACTAATTTGAATTGGATCATTATATTGTTTTTCATCCATCTTGATGCATTTGGAGTGGAAAAGTGGAGGAATCAACTCATGGGACCGTTTTTACCAGTGGGACCCAGTTTGGCAAAACGAGGTCTAACACCTTCCGGGAGTATTTTGAGGCATCAAACAACTTTTTTGGGGGGTAAAACTTTTTTTCTTAGTTGCATCACCTTTTCATGCTATTCTACATAGAAAAATATTTCTAACAGTGCAAGAATCATGTCAATTAGAGTCCGTATGAAAAAGTTGTGCCACTCAGAAGTTGACCTTCCTGTTTTCACACCTATAGTTCGGGAGGATGCCGCGTCAGCCCCCATTATTCATGGAAAAAGGGCTAGCCATGTGTTTTTGATGTAAAAGAATCTATAAGAGTCTATTTTGTAACCAGGGGAAATTTTAGAAGCTAATATTCGCAAGTGGGCTAATATTCCATATTTTTTCCAAAAAACGATTCACCAATTTTTATTTTTCTAAAAATTAATTCACCCAAATTTTATAGTATAAAATTATTTTACTTAAAAAATCAGAAATATTATATATTGTGTAATATTAAAATAATTATAAATATAAACATTTTTACAAAATTTTTGTCAAACATTTTGAAATTTGGATATTAGGGACTAGTAAGATTAGCCAAGATTGCTAAACTTTAAGATAAAATTCCATCCTTAAAATTTTCCTTGTTCGTAACTCTAGTTAAGAGTTGATGTAGTCAAACTTAACCACTAGTAGGCTATTGGGCTATGTTATAACTGGGCCACTACGAGGAAGAGGCATTCCATTCTTTCGAGAGCATTTTGCTCCATAGTTGAGCAAAGATAGCCAGGAGAGATAGGAGATAGAGAACACAGAGAGGATTTGTGCACTGTAGCAGCCCATGGGCCACAGACATTGCTTCTTTGATTTACAGCCATATTTCCAGACAGAGAAAGAAAGCAAAGCAGCCTCACCTTCCAGTTGGGTTTTCTCCCGAAAGGGTTTCCCAAAGAGCATATCTTGTGTCTTATGTGTGTGTGAGCTTGTTTTATTCGTTCTCTACTCTTTTGCATAATTTATATTCGCATGCATGCACTAATTATAGTAAAATATACAGATCTAGAAGTTAAATAAAACTGTAATAGTGTATAATCTCATATTTTTTAATATAATATTATCAGATATGTTTTGACGAACTGTCCAATGGAATATCCACGATAGTTTACAGATCAAAAACTCAAATTAAACTCAACCTAGGCTCCTAAAATTTAGGAACCACTCTACATGAAAAAATTTAGGCCCTCAACTTGAATTAACTGAGCCAACTAAGTGAAATTAACTTAGCTAACTCATTCTTGTTGTCTTGTGATGTGGAATTACAAATTTCTCCTAATTTAATTCAAGGGAAAATTAAATCAAGATTTTCTTGTTTCCATTTTCAAAACTCCCTCTCAACAAGAAAGGGATTCACATCTACCCCAATCCAACATCTTTGGAATGTATTGCATGCAACACTTCTCACTATTGTTGTTGCCACTGCAACATCTGCAACTGAAAAGCATAAGAAAATAAATAAAAATAATCATTGAATCAATCTACAACTGTATACTAGGAAAGTTATGCTGTTGTTGACTCTACTACTGAGCCTCCTGCTCTGCTTTCAACACTGCTTTGCACTCCTTAGTATATGACTGACATTGATCCTCCTGCTATTGAATACTGTGGGCCCCCATAGAAAGGTAATGATCCATGAGACAAACACACAATGGACCCTACCGAATTTCCGAAAGTCTTGGACTATTGCCTCACATCGCCCCACCTCATACCTGGAGGTATGGATGCATGTGCTCCCTCTACCCACTTAGCTCAAAATCTCCCCCTACTGGAGGTCTCTGCTTGAGTGGATGTTTCCATTCTATCTCCTTTCTGCTTCTCCTATTGTGGCTGCTCCACAACTTGTTGAGGCTACTTCTGAGGCTCCATTTTGAGTGATAAATTATGATACCTCTCAACCACCAAGTCTTTAACCTTTGCCTTGTTCCTTGAGGCTTTGCATGCATCTTCGACCTCAAGTGAATACAGGTTCTTAAATTGCACATTGATTTGATTCATTTGTCCCATGGCAATTTGTCTAAGGAAAACCTTTCATTTTCTAAATATCACATTGTAGCCAAATACCGCGATGAAAACTAGATTCTTATTTAGACCCAAAACAAACATCACATCCTTGAATCCAAGAGGGGAGCCAGAATTCCTTTGAAAAGTAAATGTACTGATACTGGTCGTGCTATACTTCCCATCATCTCCAAACTCAATGTTCTGCTTGAGGTCTTTCTCCTCCAAGTCACTGAAGAGATCTCTATTCCCCGTCATATGGAATGAGGCACCGCTGTTGAGATACCACATGCTTCCCATTACAATGCTTTCCATGCATGCAATGAGAGTAAAATCAAGCTCAAATTGTGAAGCTATAGCTTCACCTGTTGCTACTAATGTAAGCTCCTTCTTGCTTTCCTTCTTCTGTGGACATTTCGTGGCATAGTGCCCAAATTCATGATAGTGAAAGCACTTGATGCTGGACAAGTTTTTCTTCTTTCCCTCCTCACCTTGGGAATTATTTGCTTTGGATTTATTTCCTTTGTTGACTAATTCAAGGTCCTCTGCCTCTTCTTTTGATGAGGTTCCATCTCAGTTGTCCCTCCTTATTTCTTCTCGCACTAGATCAGACCATAACCTGTCCCAAATTGGTAGTTTGTCTCCACCATTAACGAAATCCTCATAAATGTGCTAGCTCTTGGGAAGAACCAACAGAGATAGAGCTAACATTTTGTCTTCTGAAACAGTAATACCGACCTCACAAAGTTCATCATGACACTATGTGACTTTTCTCAGGTATTGCATAATTGTGTCATTCTTTTCCATCTTGATGCTATGAAGCTTGTCCTTCAGTGCCAACTTCTTGTGGTCTCTGTTGTTCTCAAACAAGTGGTTAGTGTTTTCCACATTGCGAATGGTGTTTCTTTCATGTGGATATTCAAGACAATATGATCTCAAACACCCTTCAATATGATCCTCCTTGCTTTATCTACATCCTTCTTCCACTGAGCGAGATCCTGGGCATTAATTGTTGGGGGTTTAACTACATATTTATTGATGTAATCTAGTAGCCATTATCATCTAATATCGCCTCCATTAAGATCCTCCATGCCAGAAAATTTGTGGCTCCTTCTGGAGCATACTCGAGCCTGATTCCTGTGGAAGTCATCTTCTCAGTCCTGGAGAAAACATGCAACACTTATCTTCTCTTCTATTGTGATTCATTGTCTGATACCATGTAGAAATTCCTTGTAGATTCGCACTGCTTATGTAATTTTCTAAAACAAAAGACTTGAATCTACTCTACTCATCAGTGGAAACAGTTAAATGATTGAGAAATCACAACATAAACATGAGACAAGATTCAATCACATATGCTCAAAGATTTAACTAAGGGGAAAGAAACTGCTCAAAACCCCTTCATATTTGTATTTCATTAGTTAGAAAATAAATAAGAAATACAATGCTTTCTCAAGCCCTCGCAACCTCTGCACTAGTATAATCTATCTCACTACTTCCTAGACAAGCTATTGTCAATACTTAAACAAATACAAGCCTTCCCAAGTCCTCATTTCCTTGGGTTGTTTCTAAGGGAATTATCCCCCTATTAATTAGGGAAATACCCATTCTGAATTGCACAATCCCTATAGGTCCTTTTCTCATTGTATGCACCTCTTGTACAACTCAGAAAATTATACATCCGATAGTACATCGCCCTTGAATTCCAATCTCAATTGGGCAACTCAATTTTCATGCGTGCATGAGTTAATTATGGATGATTTATTAGTTAACTGGTTGAACACTGAAGCTGCAGCCCACTACTAGACCTCCTACTACTTCCTCCAATAGTTGGAACTAGTTTAACCGACTTTAACTCAGTTTAACTGAATTAAATTATTACAACTCAAATTAAACTCAACCTATGCTCCTAAAATTTAGGAACCATTCTAGATGACTCAAGTTAGGCCCTCAACTTGAATTAACTGAGCCAACTAAGTGAAATTAACTTAGTTAACTCATTCTTGTTGCCTTGTGATGTGAACTACAATTTTCTCCTAATTTAATTCAAGGGAAAATTAGATCAAGATTTTATTGTTGCCATTTTCAACATTCCCTCTCAACAATAAAGGGATTCACACTACCCTAATCCAACACCTTTTGAATCAATCTGCAATTTTCTACTGGGAAAACTGTGTTGTTGTTGACTCTGCTATTGAGCCTCCTGCTCTGTTGTGAAGACTTCCCTTCACTCCTCATCATCTGAATGACATTGATCCTCCTTCTATTGAATATTGTGGGCCCCCATAGCAAGGTAATGATCCATGAGACAAACACACCTTAATGGACCCTGCCCCTAAAACTCTTGGACTATTGCTTCATATCACCCCACCTCACACTTGGAGGTATGGCTGCATGTGCTCCCTAACCATTTAGATCAAAATTCCCCCCTACAAGATGTCTCTGCTTGAGTGGGCGTTTCCACTCTATCTCCTCTCTGCTTCTCCAATTGTGGCTGCTCCACAACTGTTGAGGCTGCTTCTGAGGCTCCATTTTGAGAGGTAAATTATGATCTATCTCAACCACCAAGTCTATAACCTTTTTCCTTTCTCGTCAAGGATTTGCATGCATCTTAAACCTCAAGTGCATATAGTTTCTTGATTCACACACCTATCTACTTCACTTGTCCCATGGTGATGTGTCTAAGGAAAATATTTCCTTTTCTAAATATAACATCGTAGCCATGGTCTTCCATTACCACGATGAAAACCAGATTCTTCTTTAGACCCATAATAAAAATCACATCCTTGATCCTCAGAGGGGAGACAAACTCCCTCTGAAATGTAATTGTATTGATACCAGTCACGCTATACCTCCTGTTGTCTCCAAAATCAATTTTTTTCTTGAGGTCCTTATTATAGACATATTTGGGCACTGCAACCCCAATCACATATGTCAATAAACCAAGGGCTCTTAAACCCCTAAAAGTGTTGTTTCACACCCTAAAGGATCATGG
>APFE030790556.1:50496-82645 GCA_000404065.3 Pinus taeda
AGTAAGAGATCATGAAATCTCCAAGTGGAACCAAGAAATATCAGTGAAATGACACTAATCAAAAACCCAGAAGCTGACTCACCCCTCTGCAAATATCTATAAATGGATCCCTCATCTGAGAGGTCTAGGGGCTGGAATTTTGTAATTTGTAAGGAAGTGTTGTTGGTTTCTCTTTGAGAAGAAACATTATATTGTTGGGTGATCTTGTTTTTCATGAGGTGAAGATGGCTTTCATGTTGGAAGGATGATGTTGGATCAGACAGCTGGGTTGTAATCATCTCTTCTACTTCTACTATCAATAAAGTTCTTTGAGTTTTCCTCCATATAATTGTGTATTTGTAAATCTTTTTATTTGTGGATGCAATTGTATGGTTAATGTATTTCTGATTCTGCATTGTTTATGATATCATAGATCTTGATGCTTTGATGATGTGTTGTTTCTTTGTCTCTACAGATATTCTCTAAAGTGGGACAAGTAGGAGAAGAGTGGCAAGCTCTATCAAAGGAGAGAGGAAACAAGCAAGGAGCCAAGTGGAAGATACAGGTTAGTGCTCTCTGCTTCTCTCTTATCTATCATACATAAAGGAAATCTTGAAGCGCTTTGAATTGTTTGTTTCTAAGATAGCTACCCGTCTTAGTGGGACTAGCAGATCAAAAAGGCACTAGTTTTCCTGGAAACAAAATGGTGACTCCACTGGGGAGCGAATAGTTTGTTTGTTTGTTATTTTTGTTTGATTTATAAACTATAGACAGAGCTTGAAGTTAAGCCAGCTAGCCTTCGAACTGCTTTTGCTATGCAACTGCAAAGTAGATCAATGCTACTTCAATCAATATTCGGGTTGGTTTATGAACTGAACATTTGACTTGCAAACATCCTAAGTGCCCTTGTGGTAGCTCATTAACCTCATAAGATCATACCCCTATACTTTGTTTTTTACTGTCTATCATAGCTCACCCTAAATCGCTGAACCTAGTTTCAAATTTTGAGCAAAAACCAAACTCAGTTTCATTCTCTGGTCCATCACACTGTCTCTAACTGGCAGCCTGGATGCATCGCACCTCCCGTGTGTTGCAGGTGAGATGCATCCTTGTTTCCCTTAAGGACAGGTGCAATGATTGAATGATACTGTCTCTCCCTCTGGAATTTGGTTTTTTCCTCGTTGTTTTCAGCTCTATTCAATAGTTTTGTTGCTTATGATCAGTATATCATTACTGAAGCCATCTTCCTTTACATTATTCAGTCTCCATTGATCAGGATTTGTGAATGCTTTTATGTATTTTTCATCATTTACAATCCTCCTTTATCAAAAATAGCTTAATCGAATTGTCATTTTTTATGTAAAGAAGTGTCGTAACTATCAATTTGAGTCGAAAAGAAGAGTGTCGTAAAGTCTTCCTCTTCTAGATAGTTGATTGTAATTTTTCCATTGTCTTTGATTTGAATTGTCAATATTTGAAGTGTCGAAAGCAGTTTTCCATTCGAAATTGGAAGTGTTGTCTTAGTCTTCCTTTTTTTTTGAAGAGAAATTGGTTAAGTGTCGCTTTGAAGAAAATAGTTCAAGTCTGTACTTAGTTTTCTTTTTGGCATTCTCACATTAAGGAAACAGAAAAACAAATACATGCATGTGCATTTGCATTTAGACTACATGCAGGGAATGATTTAGGAAAAGTGCATTTAGTGTGTGCTCTCTGCTCTCTGCTGAAAGAATCATACTCTTCTTTCCTTAGGAGCTAGGATTTTCATTGCTAAAAGAAAACAAACGACTATTTATCATTTTAGATTGCATATTTAGGAATTTTACATCTACATCACGCGGTGAACCTTGAAAGGAAAACTTCTAAAAAAAGATAAACTCTAAAATAAATCTCAATGAACATTAATATGCTTTGGAACCTAATGCAAAACATCTAGAAGTCTAGGCTAGAGACGTATTCCAGCATCGTAAAACCTGGTAACTATCGTTTTCATCGAAGGTTGGGTGATTCCTCCTCTTTGATACGACAAGTTCTAGTACGGACTTGTGCTCCCCGTACCGTCGAGTATATATTGGGAGACCACAATAGGCTGATATCCTCTATCCTTAGGAAGTCGTGTCTTCTGCCCTATCAATCGCAATGCACTGAACACAACATTCGGGAAGATTGACTATCGTATATAAAGTCCTTGGTAATTTCTCTTCAATTTACCACCAAGGTGTATATTGCAGTTTTGTGATTGATTTGGTATTCCCTCTGTCAAGATTTCTAGAGCAGTCACATTCGTTCCTTTTAGACTCCTTAAAAGAAAAGGTCCATCTAAGCACTTGTCACTTCAGGCTCATTAAAAATCGAAGGCGACTAGAGTCATCTTTAGCTTTTTCTCGACTCTTAAAAATTGAAAAAGAAAATTTTTTTCAAAGTGTCATAAAATTCATTTAATTCGGAATAACATTTTCCCCTTTTTAATTTTGAGTTGATCAAGTAATCCGCAATTGTGGAAGAAAGTCAATCAAAACCCCGTCATTTGCGGAGGCTAGCGAGTCAACCATCTTTGACTCCGGAAATGAAACCATTTCGGGTGAAATGGTCTCGTTTAACTGAGTCCACCTCTCCTGGTTTATTTGAAACCTATGTTTCAACATCGTCAGAGACTACAGTTACTCCGATCATTTCTGGTACATCTTCCTTTACAGAAGAAGTTCCGCGGTTACAAGAGGACATTAGAATTGATCCTAGTGTAATGGTAGACCCCTCAATACCTGAAACAACTCCATCTAGAGCTGATCTAGAAAATGAAGTTCACTCACCTGAACATCTATGAGTTGAGTTCCAGAATTCAGAAGGTGTCACCCCTCTAGTATCCATCACTGCAGAAACTATACCTTCTTCAACCCCATAAATATTTTACAGACCTGACGGTGTACCTCTTCCACCTGGATTGATTGCTATAGAAGAAGTTGTAGAGGATCTTCCATCCAGTACTCAATTGCATTTTGGAACTGGGTTCCACTTATATCCTTCTATTCCTGAAGTTAGTTCTTTCAATCATCCTTCATCGCAAGTTCCTGTCGAATCACTAGGAAATATTTTGGATAGACTAAATATGTCTAAACAACCGTCAACATCTAGGACTATGTCATTCGATATAGCCGCAACAGAACTTCCTGCTACCACACCTATGATGTTTGCTAGTGTACCATCTATCCCAACTGGTTGTTAATCACTAGATGGAGTCCACCCAGAGACTGTTTCGATGACATGGTTTGTTCCCATTGGTTCCTCTAGGATCCTATTTGGCATTTCTTATGTTGAAGCTCAGCAAGTTGATCCTGCATACCGGTTTCAATTTGGGTAGCCTAGTCTTCAAAGACCCATCTATCCTTTGAGCACTGGATTGCCACCATACAGAGGGCAGTATGCTTTTTCATTGTTCCCTCCTGGAGAACAACCGTATGAGAGCTCACAACAAAATTCAGGTCAAACTGGAATTACATCTAGTGGTTGGATACCAATACTACCTCAACAAACAAGGGTTGTATATTCAATGCAACCAACACACCCTGTGTTGAATATTACCACTACACTTGCTATTGTGACTGTGTCGCAAGTACAAGCACAGGTTGTTGTATGTCAACCTCAAATTTCTCAGGTTGCAGTACAATAGCCTCTTGTCTCTACGACTCCGCCACAATCTCATATTAGTGCTTCCGTAACTAGAACAACTCAGGCTCAAGCAGGTGTTATCACCCCGCATCTTGGTCAATCATCCAGTATTGGGCAATAGCAAATGATTCAACCATGGCTAGTGCAATATCAACAACCCCAATTCCAACAATTTTACCAAGGACTTGAGTAACAAGGCGCTTTAGGTAATGGACAGCTGCATTTCAAAACAGTTATCAACAACCATTCTATACGGGTTATGTCCATCAACCTTATCAATGTTACCAGCGTCAAATACATTATGCTGGTATGCAAATACCTACTATTCAGGTGATCCCATCATATCCTGGGTATGCTTCGCCAAACTTGAATCAGCAGTTTCCCTTTGTAGCAACTCTGGAATTACCAGATTTGAACCGGTTAACGAATGATCCAATTTCTTATGCCCCTTGGTGGCCAGCGATTCCTCATAAACGTCCCTCAGATATTCCTAAATTCAATGGAAATCAGGGTGAATATCCATCGAATCACGTAATGACCTTTCATTTGTGGTGTTCATCGAACACCCTCAATGATGATTCGATTAGGCTTCGCCTTTTTCAGTGAACGCTAACTGGTCCAGCAGTGAAATGGTACATCGAATTTCCTATAGCTTCATTTGATAACTTCAACATCCTTGCCACTACCTTTTTAACCCACTTTCAGTTACCCATAAGGTATGAAACGGGAACAAAACTCCTTACCAACTTTAAATAGACAACAACCACTCACATATCTGATCATATTCATGAATGGCGACGTCGTCGTCGAATGGTAAAAATGTATGTTCCTGATCAGCTTCGAGCTGAGTGGTTTATTAAGTCATTATTACCTTCTATTATAGAAGATGTGGCAAAAGGAAGAGTTGTCACTGAAGAGCAAGTCATTGCTCATGTAAAATTTTAGACTTGATGTATACTTAGTCTGACACGCTCTATGACAAAATTCCTGACGCTCCTAGACCGGAATTTTCTGTTCCTCCCCCTCCTAAATCAAACAGGGACTCTCATGCCGGCGATGGCATGATTGGTACCTCAAGTACGCAAACCACAAAGGCTCAAACTGGTAAAGCCCATTGCAGTTTCTAGTAAAAAAGCAAATGAAAAACTTCCTGCCTCGGAGGTTAATGCTGTGTTATCCGACAAAGGCAAAGAACTGAAGCAACCAGAGGGCAAGAAGAAAGGCAAAAACAAAAATAAGAAACAGGAAGATTCAACTCCTGAAAAATCTTCTGAAAACCCTGCTAGGCAGAAGAAACCTAATCAACCATATTTCATATGTAATGAGGACCATTATACAAAAAATTGTCCGCATCGAGCTAAAGTCAAGAAATTTTTAAAAACTTCAAGCACCTCAATAGTATTGACTGATCCATTTCCAAACCCAAAAACTAATATGGTTGCTATTGATCATGCTTCCCCATCCCAAGTGCTTATGTTATCTGTCTCGAAGCAACAAAATGATGCTTTGATATCGACGAGGAATAAAGATTATGGGAATCCACAAATGTCGAACAACAAGGCTACAGATCAACCCAGTAGTTCAACAACAACTTCGTTAGAAGTTGTGCCACCCATCATTCCTGAACTGACAATAAAGCCGCCAAAGGGAGTAGTACATAAATCGACATTTAATCCTTGTGCTCAAGCAGCATAGAATTATAATATAGTAGAGGACTTGGCTTATTCACCATCTGCTATGTCGACACTTGAAGTACTGCAGAATTGCCCCTCCCAAAAGCAAGCTTTATTATCAACAATAGGTGGGATTGACCTAATGGATTCCAAAATTGTGGCCTTTAACCAGAAAGGATATGAACCTCAGTTACCGGCCCAACTCGCTTTCCTTATATAGGTAAAAGCCCTCAACAAAACTGTTCATCGAACAATCATTGACGAGGGCGCATCTACCTGCATAATGTCAATGAGCCGTTGGAAAAATTTAGGCTCACCACCCTTATCGCGATCATCAACGACATTAAAAGCGTTCAATGGAAGAACATACACGCCGTATGGTATATTAAGTAACTTGCAAGTTGAACTAGGGGCAAGACAGTAGAAATTGAAGTCGAAGTTGTCGATGGAAACCTCGATTACAATATCCTACTAGGAAGGCCCTAGATTTATGCTATGGCTGCTGTTGTGTTAACATATTTTAGAAAGATTGCATTTCCCTTCCAAGGCAAAATTACAATCGTTGACCAACTAACCCTTTTCCCAAATAGTTCACAAGCTACTGGAAGCATTCCTCTGATCCATGGAAGCTCTCAATCGCTTCAAAATGTTGGAGTAGGTCTCTTGAAAGACCCTGCCTTAATGAGTACTTTTGCCCTCCCGCCTTCGAGTAATCTGGTGGAGGTGGCCACGGTGGAAACCTATAATATGGTATCTTCTACATTAGCAAAGATTAAGAAGATTTCAGAACATTTTGTTAGCATGGATCATCACCAGGTATTGCCTCCAAGCCCCATAGAAATTTTGTAGCAATCAATTTTCTTGGCCTGGGCAGCAAACCCAAATCAACACTCATTAAGTGTTTGGATAGATAGGTCTCTAGAATATGGCACCTCTTCAGATCCTTGGTCTTGTAAACATTCTACAGATGAAGAATTCATTCAGTCAATGGTGATAGGAGAAGCACCATGGGAAGATTACCACCAACGTTCCCATCTTCAAGATAACAATGAAGATTATTCCAGCGACCTTGATCATCCTTCAGTTTTTTATTTTCTATCAAATACTGTAAATATGGTGGATTCCGAGCGAAATCTGTCCAATATTGAAGAAACTATCACCATAAATATCTCGACCAAACCTAATGTTGTAGAGAATATTCATGTCTGAAAAACTTGCTCTACTTCAAAACTAGAAATATACTCTGCTCTCTTTCGTGAATTCAGAGATGTCTTTGCATGGTGATATGAAGAAATGCCAGGCATTGACTCGAGCATCGTTGAATATGAAATCAAGATGTATCTAGATGTCAAACCAGTACGATAGCGGCTTCGATAGGCTCACCCAAAGAAAGCTGCTACAATCAAGGCAAAAGTTGAAAAACTTTTACATGCTGGTTTCATTTACCCTATTCCTCTAACTAATTGGGTATCAATATTGTTCCTGTCATGAAAAAGCAAGGAATGATTAGAGTGTGCATTGATTACAGGGATGTAAATCAAGCTTGTCCAAAGGATAACTACCCTACACCCTTCATCGACCAGATAATTGATGAATGCGCCGGATGTGAAATCTTTTCATTCATAATTGGATTTTCCAGATATAATCAAATAAACATACACCCACAGGACCAGTCGAAGACTGCATTTATATGTTCATGGGGCACATTCGTGTACCATAAACTACCTTTCGGTTTAAAGAACGCAGGGGCAACTTTTAGAGGGTAATGAACTACGCCTTCCACGACATCAAACACATCATTCAACCATATCTTGACGATCTAACGGCTCATTCGCGAAAGTGGACTGATCATCCACAACATTTGAGAGCTATATTTCTATGTTGTCCACACTACAAGATACGACTCAATCCACACAAGCATGTGTTTTGTGTCGGTTCTGGTCATTTACTTGGTTTTGTAGTTTCTAAGGACGGGATTCGACTCGACCCATGTAAGGTTCAGGAAATCATCGACATGCCTCCACCTTCAAATTTGCTTCAGATTCAGAAACTCCAAGGGAAAGAAAACTTTTGAAGGAGGTTCATTCCAAATTACGCCGAACTTGCTAAAGGTTATACACGTCTTTTGAAAAAAGAAGTGCCCTTCAATTGGGATCAGGTTGCACAAGCTTCCTTTGATGCTTTAAAGGATTCCCTAATAAAAGCATCATTAATGTATGCTCCTAACTATAAAAAATACTTTAACCTGTATCTCGCTGCAGCAGATACAACCATCACAATGGTTTTAGTACAAGAAGACAATGGAATTGAACATCCTATCTATTATTTAAGTCGAAACTTAAACGATACAGAAAACAAGTACTCCTATGTTGAAAAGTTGGCTCTAGCAGTTGTTCAAGTAGTATAGAGATTTCGACACTATATCCTCTTTTGCAAAACTACCATTCTGTTAGATTGCAACCCTATGACCTACATTCTATCGCGTCAATTACTAGGGGCAAATATTCAAAATGCATAGCCATTTTGCAAGAGTTTGATATGGAATTCACAAAATCCAAATCAAAGAAATCTCTAGTTTTTGCGGAGTTACTATGCGACCTCCCATCGTCATCCAACGATTCAACATCTAATGCATCAATCGTGGATGAATCTCTATTTCTGATATTATCAAGTGATCCATGGTATGGATATATACTAATCTATTTCCAAACCCAAACCTTTAGGCCTAACACCTCTCGCTCCGAACAATGGCCTACTCGATACCAAGCCAAAGACTAGATGATCGTCAGTGATACACTTTACCATCGTGGTGTCGATACAATTTTGCGAAGGTGCCTCACGCATGAGGAGGCTGAAAAAGTCCTGAATGATTGTCATTCAGGTGCGTGTGGGGGGCATCAATCTGGTTACACTACGTCACAAAAGATCTTATGAGAAGGTTACTTCTGGCCTACTATATTCAAAGATTGTATAATCGTAGTTAGAGGTTGCCATGCTTGTCAGATCTTCGACCGCAAAACCAGACTACCACCCACACCGCTGCATCCAGTAGTTGCTGTTGGGCCATTCGCCAAATGGGGCATAGATTTCATGACATGTAACCCCACCTCGGCCTGGGGGCGTGGGTATATCATAGTCGCAGTCGACTATTTTACAAAATGGGTTGAGGCGATGCCTACATTAAACAATAGCGGTGAAACAACTACTCTTTTATTTAGCGGCAAAATGAGCAAAGTTTCGCATGGGGCAAACTCACTAAAAAATGAACCTACTAATAAGGGACATCTTTAAAGACGACTGGCATGAGAAATGTTACCGCAGGGTTCAAGTTTGTTAAAAAATAAACCCGCCACTGAGCATAGTTTCTAAAGATTCAAGCTAATTAAAAAATGAATCCACCCTCGGTAAATAACATTTGTGATTGCATTGCTATTAGCCTTTTGAGCCTTGGTTGTGTTCTTACTGTCACCTCCATTCTTTTGGCCGATCATACGCTCCCACTTGATTGTTTACCCTTTTGAGGAAAAATTGAGATGAGTGATTCTATTAGCCACCCTCGTTACATTGTCATGTTTGAGAAGTTCCAAACTTACCTAGAACTAGTTGCTACCCAAAAACATCATTCGTTCCTCAAAAAACGAGTCTCATTTAAGCTCTTTTTAGACTCGTAAAATATGAAAAGATTGCCAAGCTACTAGCCTTTCTAGCTCGTTAAAGTAAAGGGAAGTGCCATCCCTCCTCTACATTTTAATCTTTTTGGATCTGAGGGATCATTCCACAAAAAGATCGAGCACTTGTCTTTTTTGGCTCGCTAAAACTATCGAAAAATCATCCCTTTCGTATTATTTTATACTTTTTCGGACTTAAGGGATTATTCCACGAAAAAGGACTACTAGAGTTTCCTTTCTGTCCCTTTTCAAAATCTCTAAACATGAAAAGGACCGAGTTATTTTTTTTTTAAACTCGTTAAAACAATAGCGACAAACTTGTCCATCCGGACAAGAGTGAGTTTCATTGTCTCTAGGCTCGCTAAAACATAGCGACAGGTTTGCCCGAAGGGAAAATTATAGAACAAGCATATGTTATCCTCCTCAAGCTTGACGAAAATAAAGAGGCACTAGTCAGTAATGACTGGGGAAAAAGGGAAGAAAACTTGAATAACTTCATTGGTAGCAGGTCGCTCTTGAACATGACACTTTCAGTCCATCACCATGATTGAGTCGGGTTGGGTTATTCCGTTCACCGGTCACATCACCATTGGTCTCCATCCCATCCATTTTTGGGGATAACGCTACCAATCCATCTCAATGTCGCTGATATGTTCAAGAGAAGTCATTCAGAGAATTCACCAACCCAGTTAACACCTCATCCACTGTAATACCTTCACCCTCCATTTTTCATGTCCGCCATTCCTGAACCTTGTATCATCAGATTGTTTTCACCTCTAGAAAATAATTTGCTTCATTTTGTGTCGTAGATGTGGGATTCATTAAGACCCTCCTATGACGGGTCACTTCTTGTCAACATCAAGTCATTATCCAAGAAGTTGACTTAGGAACAACCCTTTCAGTACTTTGAAGCTTGCATGCCTCAATGGCAAGTTTCTCACTTCCGGCGACAAGTTTACATCAATGGACTTCGAACAAAAGATTTTGCATGGTGTTCGACATCAAATCCTATATTCACACCACGTGAATTGTACTATGGTACCTTTAGGGTCATTATCATTATCGGTGATTCCTCTCGCACTTGTTAACAACTTACATCATTGGCTGGTAATCAGGCGATGTCTTTCCATGTTCGACTTCAGAACATCTTTTCACATGGATCGACTTGTACATCGGGTGAAGATTGAACGAGTTTGAAGACCCTAGATCTAGTTGCATCCATGCAGGCTGCGATATATTTAGGAAGATAAAGACATCAAATGTACACAATAGCTGCACAGATGATCATCCAAGCTAAGGGATGATGGCTCTACAAGAATCACCAATCTGCAACAACAAACAATTATCTGTCCTATGTACATGAAAATGAATTTATAAAGTTGAGCATGGGAATGCCTACCTCAGCTAGATCATGAAAATAATATGAAGATAATGTATTGTATTGTATTTTATACAGGTCACCTTCCAGTGCGAAAAACCTGGGATCCTCATGATAAAGCATTTCACCCGACATCAGAAGATTTATGACCTCATGCTTTAGGGGGCAACTGTTATAAAAATATTTGGGCACTGCAACCCCAATCACATATGTTGATAAACCAAAGGCTCTTAAACCCCTAAAAGTGTTGTTTCACACCCTAAAGGATCATGGTCAACTGATTACATCATTTCCCAGAAGTTTCAACTGAAAAACCACTCAGAATTGGCCAAAATTGGACCATACAGACTGCTCCATGCTTAGGGTGTGATGCATACTGGATGCTACACTAGCTAGGTACGATGCATGCTGAAAGAGCCTTCTGTGGGGTGCGATGGGAGAGAGTAGACAAATGGCAGAGACAATTTTCTAAGTGGAAACCCAGAGAATCTTCTAGAAACTTCTCATATGACACTTGCCTCTCTGAATTCGCCGAGGGATGAGTAAGAGATCATGAAATCTCCAAGTGGAACCAAGAACTATCAGTGAAATGACACTAATAAAAAACCAAGAAGCTAACTCACCCCTCTGCAAATATCTATAAATGGATCCCTCATCTGAGAGATCTAAGGGCTGGAATTTTGTAATTTGTAAGGAAGTGTTGTTGGTTTCTCTTTGAGAAGAAACATTGTATTGTTGAGTGATCTTTCTTTTCATGAGGTGAAGAGGGCTTTCATGTTGGGAGGATGATGCTGGATCAGATAGTTGGGTTGTAATCCTCTCTTCTACTTCTACTATCAATAAAGTTCTTTGAGTTTTCCTCCATATAATTGTGTATTTGTAAATCTTGTTATTTGTGGATGCAATTGTATGGTTAATGTATTTCTGATTTTGCATTGTTTATGATATCATAGATCTCGATGCTTTGATGGTGTGTTGTTGCTTTGTCTCTACAGATATTCTCTAAAGTGGGACAAGTAGGAGAAGAGTGGCAAGATCTATCAAAGGAGAGAGGAAACAAGCAAGGAGCTAAGCGGAAGATACAGGTTGGTGCTCTCTGCTTCTCTCTTATCTATCATACATAAAGGAAATCTTGAAGCACTTTGAATTGTTTGCTTCTAAGATAGCTACCCATCTTAGTGGGACTAGCAGATCAAAAAGACACCAGTTTTCCTAGAAACAGTCCTTCTCCTCCAAGTCACTGAAGAGATCTTTATTCCCCATCATATGGAATGAGGCACTGCTGTCGAGATACCATAGGCTTTTGATTACACTGTTTTCCATGTACGTAATGAGAGTAAAATCAAGCTCAAATTGTGAAGCTAGAGATTCACCTATTGTTGCTACTTCAAGCTCCTTCTTGCTATCCTTCTTCTGTGGAAATTTCATGCAATAGTGCCTGAATTCATGATAGTGAAAACACTTGATGTTTGAAAAGTATTTCTTCTTTCCCTTCTCGTGTTGGTACTGTTAGTGTCAGTCTTTGCAGCCTTCCTCCAATGATCAAACATGCTCTTACAAAGTGATTTTAAAGTGTCAAGGTCAAATTTTGTCATTTCAATGAGTCTTCAAGCAAAATTTGGTCACTAGGTATTAGGTCCAGGGTTTCATCTTCAAAAAGTTTAATAATGTCCACAGGCACATGAGGGAGGTTCTAAATCCGTTTTCATTGCAAAATTTCATCGTCAATATGTTTGATCATGATTCTTCTTCAAAATTATGTTTTGAAGAAGAAATCATCAAATTTATGGTTTGTAATAAATATGTAATTTTTAAAGTTTTTCAGTCATGAGGTATTTCAGGCATATCCCTGGTCATCCTTTGCCGAAATTACATGCCAATCATCCCTGCACAAATAGACAGAGTTTCATCTTTCAGCCAAAAATCAAAGTGGAAGCAAAAACAGAGTTTAAAGATAAAGTCATTTGCAAATATTATGAAAGTGGGTTTTATGAGCCAAATCTTAAAAGCTCCTAGTTTATAAGTCATTTCTTCAAATTGCAAAGTTCATTTGCACTCTTGGAAGCAAAGAAAAGTTTTGTTTGGAGGTAAGCAAGAGAAATTGGGAGAAATCGGTCAAAAACAGGTGCGCGGTGCATTGGGTGACTGGCACGACGCATACAATCGGCGCGACGCACTGGGCTTCAACTTTCAGTTCAAAATTGCACAGGTGCAACGCATAGGTGGGGCGCGGCACATTGGGCTGGATGCGCGGCACATATAGCCAGAGAGCCCAAAACTTCTAGAACTTGCCTCAAATCACCCAAAAATGCACGGATTTGCCTTGTGACAAGTAGATAGAGCCTCTATCATTGTTTTTTATCGAAGTTTGATGTTATATTATGGTGGTTGTGTTAAAGAAAATCCAAACCCTAATATCTTGCAATTTCTCAAAAGCCATTTCCTAGGGTTTTGTACTTGTCATTTTAGTGCCTTCTACCACTCCCTCACTTTTCACTCCTCCATTTATTTTCTCAGCTTATCCACGATTTCCTAACTCCCATATTCAGTCATACCTATCCCCAATTCCCATTTTCCCAAAATCCCAAATGCACCAAACCCTAGTCTCATACTTCAAATTCCCAAACCCTAATGGTTGTCCCAAGAGCTCCATGTCACCATTCAGCTGCGTGTACAATCATGCAGAGGGTTTTCATCATCATGTCAAGTTCCAAAGGGTCACTTTTCACCTTGTTCATGCTTCAGTTGTGCCTAGGTAAGGTCCATTTCCCTCTCCTAGGGTTTTGGAGGTAATTTCTCTTGGATGGCCAAATCGTCAACAAAACTTGTATCCTGATGTTCATACACCTTCCCCTATCCTTAATTTACCTTATTAAACATTTCCCATCACTGAGATCCCCCAAATTCCTCATTTTCACACAAACCCTAGATTCTTGCTACAACTTGGCAATTTTCTAGGCTAGGACTGTGTTTTTCCCTTTTGGACCCCTTCCCCTCACTCAATTTCTAAGATTCCACTTTCCCCTACTTCCTAACATACCTCCCTACTTCCCAAAATTTTCTCAAGAATTTAGAAGCCCCTTATCCCCTTTATTTCGCTTCATTTCGACAAATCCCTTGTTCCACACATAGGGATAGGTTTTACTACAATGATGTTTCTGAGCACGAAAAGATGCATTTGGGAAAACGGAGAGAGGTTTTTGTCCCCAATATGCCAAGGAATAAAACCCACCTTCACATTTTACACAGGTGTCATGGTTTTAGAGCAATGTCAAAAATACAATCGCCTAAGGAGAATTGATGCACCTCTGAAGTGACCTTGGGAAAATCAAGTTTTCTTCTAGCGTGGTTCACAAAATGACTTTTTTGATGAGTCCAATGATAACTAGACACAAATAAATTTCCAATGAGCTATCATGAGCTCCATTTGGAGTTGAGGAACACCTTCAAAAGTTGACTGCAACAACACTCTGCCTTGAAGCATCCTCATTTGGCACATTTTCACTAGTCTTGGGAGATTTGATTTTTGACAGGGTCAATGAACTCCAAATTGAAAATTTCATGTTGGGTTGGAAATTATACTACACTACTTTTCCAACGTGCTATCCCACACCAAAATTGGACACCAAGAAGGCCCTCAAAACGGGTTTACAAAAAGGTGCTACAAATAGACATTTTTAACACAGGGTTTTCCTCCCTATGCGTCGCTTCACGTGGCGCTCGATTTTGCTAGAGGGCTCCAAATTGAAAAAAATATATATTTTTGGAATTGAAATGAAACATCATGAATTCAAGTGCATGTACAAGAATTTTGGGCAAGTTTTGAGTCACCAAGAGGTCAAAAACAGTCAAAACATGACCTCACTGCCCCTATTTTGACACATAGGAAGTAGTCTTGGGAGATTGAAGTTTTGAAGGGGCAAATGGACACGCAATTGAAACATTCCATTTGGGTTGGAAATTAGACAGGCAGGGATTTCCAACAAGCTATCTTGGGATCAATTTGGGCTTCGGAAAGTGCCTCAAACTCAGCTCCAAACTGGCACGACGCATAGAGAATCAGGCATGGTGCATAGAGGATTTTTGCCAAATTTTTCACCTTCTAGCTCAGAAATTCGGCCAGTTTTGACTAGTTTTGCTTCTAGATGAAATTATTGATATATCTTGATGTAATTGAAGGACCATGATTTAATATTGGCATATTTTTACTTGTTCTAGAGGATTCATTCATTAAAAGGTGAAAATTTAATGAATGAATCAGTTTCCTACCTTATAGAGGCAAGTTGTTTTGATTGCCTAGATTTTAGTGCTTTGCTTAGAATTGGTTGAAACAGCCCCTAGAATGATGAGCTCGACCCCTAGAGGCATGGGAATGGGTTAGGATGGTCTATATTATGTATTTTCCAGGGCATTGTTAGGGTTGGACACTTGGGATTGCTTGGCACATCATTGTACATTCTATCTCTGCATTTTTGGCAAAGGAAAGACCAGGGTTTTGTAGCACTTGTTGGGATCCATGTGGCTCTGTGTTTTGATGGTGTTATTGTCTATGTACTTGTAAGTTCATTGATGTTTATGTGTATCCTTTTCGCTTCTCTTTACTTCTGAAATTAAACAAATGAGTGATTAAAGTAGAATTCACTGGACTGTTGTGCTCTGCTTTGAACTTTTGTTTAATTTTCAATGTTTTCATCTGTTTGAGGAGGACTCTCGAGACTCTCTTTCCCTCCTTGGCTCCTCACCGGTCTGATCCATCCATTTATTCATTCTAAAGCATCAAAACAATTGCCTTGCTTGCCCCAAACAGAACTCTGCAAAAACTGTGTCTCATTCCTGGACCCAAATTTGCCTCTCCCATTTTCCAACTCAAAACCCCCAAAAACTCAATTCAAATCCTTGTACTTCATACCTAGCCTAAAATAATTTGTTTTTTCAGTCATCTCGAGCCTCATCAATTATCTTTTGCCGAGATTGACCCAGAGAGAGCCCTCTCCTGTCCTCATAGGACTAGCTACGAGGCTGAGCGTGGTTTGATGTGGACCTAGAACCTTGCCTTTCCAGCCTGAGGCAAATCTAGGCTCTAACATAGTGGTGACTCCACTGGGGAACGAAAGTTTATTTTCATTGTTTGGATTTGTAGACTATAGACGGAGCCTGAAGTTAGCCAGGTAGCTTTCGAAACGCTCTTTCTTTGCATTAGCGAAAGTAGATGAAAGCTGCTTCAGTCAATCTCTGGTCTAGTTTATAAACTAAACATCTAATCTAAACGATCACCCCAGTACATGTATCAAGTTAGATCTGATTGTTGATGGTGAACAACGATCAGACATAGCAAGGCTGAAATGATTCACTGGCGACTCCAATGTTGAAGAATCCCAAGGTTCAGACTTTTTATGGCGACTCTACTCTTCAAGAACCAGTAGCCTAAAAAATCTCTTGGTGAATTCATTGTTATCAAAATGGATTGGCTTGCCTGATGATATGCTCCCATGAGCCAAGATCACATTCCAGGTTTTCCCAATAAAATTCTGAAGGTAGATTGGCAAAGGAATTTGCCTACATTTAAAGTTGATGATAGGAAGGATGCTACTCTACATCTGGTTAGATTTTACATGCATATTTGCAAGTTGAAGGTTGATTTTACTGAAGATTTCTTGATTAAAATATTCCTGGCCACTCTGGAAGGTGAAGCCCAATCTTGGTATGAAAGTTTGCCGCTTGCTTGTATTTATTGTTTGAAGGATTTTCATATCATGTTCTTTGAAAGATATAAAGAATCTTATCCATCATTAAATTTAGTTCAGGACTGTTGCAAACATGCTTATAGTTTTATTGAAAGCCTTGAGATATATTATGAAGATGATAATTTCATGGATGATGAGATCATGGAAGCCTTGTACGAAAATCCATTTCAGCAACATAAAGAGAGCTTAGAAGATACACATCAAGATGCTCAAGAAACTTTGCAGCAGGATCAAAATCTTAGCACAGTGGAAAATGATGAAAGAGAAGGTTTTATTTCAGATCTGTCCATAGAAGAAGACAGTGTGCAGGAAAGTCAAGTTTCAATTTTAGAATGCGATAAAGTCAAGTTGACCAATTCAGATTTAGATTCAAATCATGATGATCAAGAGTACCTTGTGCTGAATCCCATGAAGGAGAGCTCTGCTATTGAGATCATCTGGAATGAAGAAGACAAAGTTATTGACCAAATCCTTCATGAGGAGGTAATCCAGTCATTTCATGGAAAACAAGATGGGATCATTGTTCCAGTAAGTGAAAAATCATCTTTCGATAACTCAGTGGTGAATGATAATTTGATTGCCATGTCATATGAAGATGATCAACAATGCTTTCAAATTTCAGAAGATCAAGGAATTGAGGACTGTAATTTAGGTTTTTCATGTTTTGAAAAGTTATTTCATGAAGACAATAATTGCTTGAGCAAAAGAAAACAAAAAGTATTATCTCCTTTGTCTAAAGATGAAATAGATCGACTCCTGAAAGGTCATGTTACAACGCAAGTTAACGCAGTTCTGCAGTGTGCACATGGTTAAGAAGGTGATGGTGGAACTTCTTCCTCTTTTGAAAATGATGACAGTCTTGTAATTGTCTTTATAGATCAACAAACAGATAATATTTTCTGTTATGAAGATAATAAGGCTGTCATGTTTGATGATCTTGAAGATTGTTTTCTGTTCAAGAATGACCTTGACCATGGAATTGAGGAATATGAGCCTAAGAGAGACAATATGCCAGAATTTCTCATGGTCAAGGAATTTACAGCTAACACTCAAATGGCAGAAACTTATACCTCTCTGTGCCTTCCTATCACTCAACAACCAGTTGTTCTTTCAAATCAGAATGAAGGGAGTACTTGTATTTTTGTTGTCGGATCTCAAGACAAGTTAGTGCTTCAGGATTTTCAAGATCCTTTCGGCATTTTTTTGCAAGCACCAGAGAAGATGAATGTTGGCTGGTTTGTTAGCATAAGCCTTGGTTTCAATTGTTATTGTGAGTTGTCTACCTGTACATCGTTCTGCCTGCTCGAGGAAAGAGAGAGCAGAATTTCTTTGAGTAACCATTTGTTGGATTGGTTACATTGGAAGGCCCACTTCACATGATTGTACATGTTTCATCAGTAAGGCAGGTGGTCGTCGTCATGATTTGAAACCATCAAATCTCGATGATCTGCTGCCATTTAAGGGCTTTGTAAGTATTTATTTCAGTTAAGTCAGTCTTGAGTCATTTTTTGTTTCATTCAGTTTAAAGATAGTTTCAGTTGAGTGTTCAGTTTCAGCTTTTGAGAGTCTTGTTTCAGTTTTGGATTAGTCAGTTCAACTATTAGTCTTGAGTCAAGAGTTCATATTTGATTTTTCGAAGTTATTGACTCCATAGCCTAATGGACGAAGGCACTGTCTGCTTTCCAGAGATCTGTAGTTCTTGGCACCTCCAAGGAGCTACCATCCCCATTGGAGGCAATGTTAGTGTCAGTCTTTGCAGCGTTCCTCCAGTGATCAAACATGCTCTTACAAAGTGATTTTAAAGTGTCAAGGTCAAATTTTGTCATTTCAGTGAGTCTTCAAGCAAAATTTGGTCACTAGGTATTAGGTCTAGGGTTTCGTCTTCAAAAAGTCTAATAATGTCCACAGGCACATGAGGGAGGTTCAAAATCAGTTTTCATTGCAAAATTTCATCGTCAATATGTTTGATCATGATTCTTCTTCAAAATTATGTTTTGAAGGAGAAATCATCAAATTTATGGTTTGTAATAAATATGTAATTTTTAAAGTTTTTCAGTCATGAGGTATTTCAAGCGCAACCCTTGTCATCCTTTGCGGAAATTACATGCCAATCATCCCTGCACAAATAGACAGAGTTTCATCTTTCAGCCAAAAATCAAAGTGGAAGCAAAAACAGAGTTTAAAGATAAACTCATTTGCAAATATTATGAAAGTGGGTTTTATGAGCCAAATCTTAAAAGCTCCTAGTTTATAAGTCATTTCTTCAAATTGCAAAGTTCATTTGCACTCTTGGAAGCAAAGAAAAGTTGTGTTTGGAGGTAAGCAAGAGAAATTCGGAGAAATCGGTCAAAAACAGGTGCGTGGCACATTGGGTGATTGGCACGGTGCATACAATCGGTGCGGCGCACTGGGCTTCAACTTTCAGTGCAAAATTGCACAGGCGCAGCGCATAGGTGGGGCGCGGCGCATTGGGATGGATGCGCAGCGCATACAGCTAGAGAGCCCGAAACTGCTAGAACTTGCCTCAAATCGCCCAAAAATGCACGGATTTGCCTTGTGGCAAGTAGGTAGAGCCTCCATCATTGTTTTTTATCCAAGTTTGATTCTATATTATGGTGGTTGTGTAAAAGAAAATCCAAACCCTAATATCTTGCAATTTCTCAAAAGCCATTGCCTAGGGTTTTGTACTTGTCATTTTGCTGCCTTTTGCCACTCCCTCACTTTTCAATCCTCCATTTATTTTCTCAGCTTATCCACCATTTCCTAACTCCCATATTCAGTCATACCTATCCCCAATTCCCATTTTCCCAAAATCCCAAATGCACCAAACCCTAGTCTCATACTTCAAATTCCCAAACCCTAATGGCTGTCCCAAGAGCTCCATGTCACCATTCAGCTAAGTGTACAATCATGCAGAGGGTTTTCATCATCATGTCAAGTTCCAAAGGGTCATTTTTCACCTTGTTCATGCTTCAGTTGTGCCTAGGTAAGGTCCATTTCCCTCTCCTAGGGTTTTGGAGGTAATTTCTCTTGGATGGCCAAATCGTCAGCAAAACTTGTATCCTGATGTTCATACACCTTCCCCTATCCTTAATTTTCCTTATTAAACATTTCCCATCACTGAGAACCCCCAAATTCCTCATTTTCACACAAACCATAGTTTCTTGCTACAACTTGGCAATTTTCTAGGCTAGGCATGTGGTTTGCCCTTTTGGACCCCTTCCCCTCACTCAATTTTTGAGATTCCACTTTCCCCTACTTCCTAACATCCCTCCCTACTTCCCAAAAGTTTCTCAAGAATTTAGAAGCCCCTTATCCCCTTCATTTCGCTTCATTTCGACAAATCCCTTGTTCCACACATCGGGATAGGTTTTACTCCAATGATGTTTTTGAGCACGAAAAGATGCATTTGGGAAAACTGAGAGAGGTTTTTGTCCACAACATGCCAAGGAATAAAAATCTCCTTCACGTTTTACACAGGTGTCATGGTTTTAGAGAAATGTCAAAAATACAGTCGCCTCGGGAGAATTGATGCACCTTTGAAGTGAACTTGGGAAAATCAAGTTTTCTCCTAGCGTGGTTGGCCAAATGACTTGGTTGATGAGTTAAATGATAACTAGACACAAATATATTTCCAATGAGATATCATGAGCTCAATGTGGAGTTGCGGAACACCTTCAAAAGTTGACTGCAATAGCACTCTGCCTTGAGGCAGCCTCATTTGGCACATTTTGAATAGTCTTGGGAGATTTGAGTTTTGACAGGGTAAATGAACTCCAAATTGAAAAATTCCAGTTGGGTTGGAATGTAGACTCAAAGGCATTTCCAACTAGCTATCCAGTATCCAAATTAGATACCGAGAAGGCCCTCAAAACTGGTCTGCAAAAAGGTGCTATGCACAAAAATGTTTAACACAGGGTTTTCCTCCCTATGCGTTGCGCCACGTGGCGCTCACTTTTGCTAGAGGGCTCCAAATTGCAAAAAAAATATATTTTTGGATTTGGAATGAAAACTCATGACTGCTGGTGCATGTCCAAGAATTTTGGGCAAGTTTGGAGTCCCCAAGAGGTCAAAAAAACTCAAAAAATGACCTCACTGCCCCTATTTTGACACACAGGGAGCAGTCCTGGGAGATTGAAGTTTTGGAGGGGCAAATGGACATCAAATTGAAAAATTCCACTTGGGTTAGAAAGTAGACAGGTAGGTATTTCACAAAAACTATCTTGGGCTCAATTTGGACTTCCTAAATTGCCTCAAACGTAGCTCCAAAGTGACGCGACGCATAGAGAATCAGGCGCAGCGCATAGAGGATTTTTGCCAAATTTTTCACCTTCCAGCTCAGAAATTCGGTCAGTTTTGACTAGTTTTGCTTCTAGATGAAATTATTGATCTACTTGATGTAATTGAATGACCATGATGTAATATTGGCATATTTTTACTTTTTCTAGAGGATTCATTCATTAAAAGGTGAAAATTTAATGAATGAATAAGTTTCCTACCTTATAGAGGCAAGTTGTTTTGATTGCCTAGATTTCAGTGCTTTGTTTAGAATTGGTTGAAATAGCTCCTAGAATGATGAGCTCGACCCCTAGAGGCATGGGAATGGGTTAGGATGGTCTATATTATGTATTTTCTAGGGCATTGTCAGGGTTGGACACTTGGGATTGCTTGGCACATCATTGTACATTCTATCTCTGCATTTTTGGCAAAGGAAAGACCAGGGTTTTGCAGCATTTGTTGGGATCCATGTGGCTCTGTGTTTTGATGGTGTTATTCTCTATGTACTTGTAAGTTCATTGATGTTTATGTGTATCATTTTCCCTTCTCTTTGCTTCTGAAATTAAACAAATGAGTGATTAAATTAGAATTCACTGGACTGTTGTGCTTTGCTTTGAACTTTTGTTTAATTTTCAATGTTTTCATCTGTTTGAGGAGGACTCTCGAGACTCTCTTGCCCTCCTTGGCTCCTCACCGGTATGATCCATCCATTTATTCATTCTAAAGCATCAAAACAATTGCCTTCCTTGCCCCAATCAGAACTCTGCAAAAACTGTGTCTCATCCCCGGACCCAAATTTGCCTCTCCCATTTTCCAACTCAAAACCCCCAAAAACTCAATTCAAATACTTGTACTTCATACCTAGCCTAAAATAAGTTGTTTTTTCAGTAATCTCAAGCCTCATCAATTATCTTTTGCCGAGATTGACCCGGAGAGAACCCTCTCCTATCCTCGTAGGGCTAGCTACAAGGCTGAGCGTGGTTTGATGTGGACCTAGAACCTTTCCTTTCCAGCCTAAGGCAAATCTAGGCTCTAACAGGTACATCCTTACCTTATATTTATTTCCTTTTTTTATTAATGCAAGTTCCTCTTCCTCTTCTTTTGATGAGGTCCCATCTCGGTTGTCCCGCCTTATTTCTTGTTGCACCAGATCAGATTGTCACTTCTCCCAACTCGATAGTTTGTATCTACCATTCACATAATCCCGATAATTGTGCTAGCTCTTGGGAAAGACCAACAAAGCTATAGCTACCATATCTTTGTCTAGAACAATAATACTAATCTTGCCAAGTTCATCACGACATTGTGTGCATTTTCTAAGGTACTGTGAAATTGTGTCATTATTTTTCATCTTGATGCTACAAAGCTTGTCCTTCAGTTCCAGCTTCATGTGGTCACTATTGTTCTCAAACAAGTCGGTCAATTTTTTCTACATCATGAATGGAATTTCTTTCCCATGTAGATTTGAGACAATATGATCTCGAACTCCCTCAAATATGATCCTTCTTCCACTGAGTGAGATACTGGATATCAGTTGCTGTGGGTTTAACTACATTTGTCTCAACGCAATATAGTAGCCCTTTATCATCTAATACTGCTTCCATACGGATCTTGCATGCCACAAAATTTGTGGTTACTTCCAGAGCATACTCGAAATTGAGTCTGGTGGAAGTCATCTTCTCAGTCCTGAAGAAAACATGCAAAACTGATCTTGTAATTTGAACCTCTTGCAAAAAATTCTAATTCTCATCTATTGCGATTCATTTTATGATACCATTTATAAATTAATTGAAGATTCAAACTACTTATATAATTTTCTAAAACAAAAGACTTGAATCTACTCTACTCATCAGCGGAAACAATTAAATGATCGAGAAATCACAACATAAACATGAGACAAGATTCAATGACATATGCTTTGAGATTTATCTAATGGGAAAGTAACTGCTCAAAACCCCTTCCTATCTGTATTGCATTAGTCAGAAAATAGAGAAGAAATACAATGCTTGCTCAAGCTTGAGAAACCTCTGCACTAGTATAATCTATCTCACTACTTCCTAGACAAGTTATGGTTAATACTTAACCAAATCCAAGCCTGACCAAGTCCCTATTTTCTTTCATTGTTTCTAAAGGAATTATCCCCCTATTAATTAGGGAAATCCCCATTCTAAATTGCGCAATCCCTGTAAGTCCTCTGACTGCATGCACCACCTGTACAACTCGAAAAATTATACAATTGATAGTATGTTACCCTTGAACTCCAATGTCAAATGGGTAACTCAAATTTCATGCATTCACAAGGTAATTATGGATGATTTATCAGTTAACTTGTTGAACACTTCACCCCAATGTTAGACCTCCTACGAGTTCCTCCAAAAGTTGGAACTAGTTTAAATGGCTTTAACTCAGTTTAACTGAATTAAAATATTACAACTCAAATTTAACTCAACCTAGGATCCTAAAATTTGGGAATCACTCTACATGACTCAAGTTATGCCCTCAAATCAAATTAAATGAGCCAACTAAGTGAAATTAACTTAGTTAACTCATTCTTGTTGTCTTGTGATGTGGAATTACAATTTTTTCCTAATTTAATTCAAGGGAAAATTAAATCAGGATTTTCTTGTTTCCATTTTCAACACTCCATCTCAACAAGAAATGGATTCACATATACCTCGATCCAAAACCTTTGGAATTTTTGCATGCAACACTTCTCACTTTTGTTGTCTCTATTGCAACATTTACAACTGAAGAGCATAAAAATAAAAAATAAAAATAATCACTAAATCAATCGACAACTGTCTATTGGAAAAACTGTGTTGCGGCTAACTCTCCTACTGAGCCTCCTGATCTGATATTAACACTGCTCTGCACTCCTCAGTATCTAAATGACATTGATCCTCCTACTACTGAATACTGTGGACCTCCGTAGCAAGGTAATGATCCACGAGACAAATATACGTTAATGGACCTTGCCCAGTTTCTGAAACTCTCGGAATATTTCTTCACATCGCCCCAAATCACACCTGGAGGTATGACTGCATGTGCTCCCTCTACCCACTTAGCTCAAAATTTTCCCCTACTCGAGGTCTCTTCTTGAGAGGATTTTTTCACTCTGTCTCCTCTCTTCTTCTCCAATTGTGGCTACTCCACAACTTGCTGAGGCTGCTGTTGAGGCTCCATTTGAGAGGTAAATTATGATCCCTCTCAACTACCAAGTCTCTAACCTTTTCCTTTCTCCTCAAGGATTTGCATGCATCTTTGACTTCAAGTGCATATAGGTTCTTGACTCACACACTGATCTGAATCACTTGTCTCATGGCGATGTGTTTAAGGAAAACCTTTCCTTTACTAAATATCACACCATAGGCACAATCTTCCAATAACGTGACAAAAAATGATTATTATTTAGACCCAAAACAAACATCACAACCTTGATTCTGAGAGGGGAGCCAAAATCCCTCTAAAAAGTAATTGTATCGATACAGGCCATGCTATACCTCTTGTAGTCTAATAACTCAGTGTTATGCATGAGGTCTTTCTCCTCCAAGTCACTGAATATATCTCTATTCCCTGTCATATGGAAGGAGACATAGTTATCGAGACACCACATAATTCCCATTTCCATGCATGCAATGAGAGTAAAATCAAGCTCGAATTGTGAAGCTAGAGATTCACCTGCTGCTGCTACTGCAGGCCCCTTCTTGCTTGCCTTCTTCTGTGCACATTTTGTGGCATAATGCCCGAATTCATGACAATGAAAAAACTTGATGTTGGACGTGTCTTTATTATTTCCCTCCTCACCTTGGGACTTGTTTCCCTTGGATTACTTTCCTTTGCTGACTAATTCAAGGTCTTCTTCCTCTTCTTTGAATGAGGTCCCATATCAGTTGTCCTGCCTTATTTCTTCATGCACTAGATTAGATAATAACCGCTCCCAACTCGATAGTTTGTCTCTACCTTTCATAGAATATTGATAAATATGCCAGGACTTGGGAAGACCCAACAAAGCTAGAGCTACTATATCTTCTTCTAGAACAATAATACCCACCTTGCCAAGTTCATCATGACAATGTGTGAATTTTCTGAGGTACTGCAGAATTGTGTCATTCTTTTGCTTCTTGATGCTATGAAGCTTATCCCTCAGTGCCAGATTCTTCTGGTCATTGTTGTTCTCAAAAAATCCAGTCAGTGTTTTCCACATCGCAAAAGCAGTTTATTTTCCATGGATATTCGAGATAATATGATCTCGAACTCCCTCCAATATGATCCTCATCTCTTTAGCTACATCCTTGTCCACTAAGCGAGATTATGAGAATTAGTTGTTGGGGGTTTAATTACATCTATCTTGATGTAATCTAGCAACCTAATATAATATAATATGAGCTCCATATGGATCTTCCATGCCACAAAATTGGTGGTTCCTTTAAGAGTGTACTTGAGCCTGAGTCCGGTGGAAGTCATCTTCTCAGTCCTGGAGAAAACCTGCAACACTGATCTTGTAATTCAAACCTCTTGCACAAACATTGATTTGTCTTCTCTTCTATTGTGAATCCTACTTTGATACCATGTAGAAATTCCTTGTAGATTTTAGCTGCTTATGTACTTTTCTAAAAAAAAAGACTTGAATCTACTCTACTCATCAGCGGAAACAATTAAATGATCAAGAAATCACAACATAAACATGAGACAGTATTCAATTACTTATGCTCAGAGATTTATCTAAGGGGAAAGGAACTGCTCAAAACCTGTTCCTATATGTATTGCATTAGTTAGAAAAATAAAGAAGAAATACGATTCTTGCTCAAGCCCGAACAACCCCTGCATTAGTATAATCTATTTCACTGCTTCCTAGACAAGATCTGGTCAATACTTAACCCAATCTAAGCCTTCCTAGGTCCCTATTTCCTTGTTTTTTTTCTCAAGTAATTAGCCCCCTATTAATTAGGGAAATCCCCATCATGAATTGCACAATCCCTATAGATCTTTCTCTGACTAGATGCAACACCTGTACAACTCAGAAAATTATACAATTGATAGTACACTGCCCTTGAACTCCAATATTAGCTAGTTAACTCAAACTTCATGCATGCATGAGTTAATTATGGTTGATTTACTAGTTAACTGGTTGAACATTGAAGCTACACCCCAATTCTAGACCTCCTACTAGTTCCTCCAACAGTTGGAACTACTTTAACTGAATAAAATTATTACAACTCAAATTAAGCTCAACCTAGGCTCCGAAAATTTAGGAACCACTCTACATGACTCAAGTTAGGCCCTCAACTCAAATTAACTAAGACAACTAAGTAAAATTATCTTAGTTAACTCATTCTTGTTGTCTTGTGATGTGGAATTACAATTTTCTCCTGATTTAATTAAAGGGCAAATTAAATTAGGATTTTCTTGTTGCCATTTTCAATAGTCCCTCTTAACAAGAAAGGGATTCACATCTACCCTCACCCAACACCTTTGGAATGTATTGAATGCAACACTTCTCACTATTGATGTTGCTATTGCAACATCTGCACCTGAAGAGAATAAAAAAAGAATTGAATCAATCTGCAACTGTCTACTGGGAAAATTGTATTGTTGTTGACTCTACTATTGAGAATCCTGATCTTTTTTCAACACTATTGTGCAATCCTCAGTATCTGATTGACATTTTTCCTCTTGCTACTGAATACATTGGGCCCCCAAAGCAAGGTAATTATCCATGAGACAAACACACCACAATGGACCCTACCCAATTTATGAAACTATTGGACTATTGCTTTACATCACCCCACCTCACACTTGGAGGTATGGATGCATGTGCTCCCTCTGCCCACTTAGCTCAAAATTTTCCCCTATAGGAGGTATCTTCTTGAGTGGATGTTTCTACTCTATCTCCTCTCTTCTTCTCCAATTGTGGCTACTCCATAACTTGCGAGGCTGCTTCTCAGGCTCCATTTTGAGAGGTAAATTAAGATCCCTCTCAACCACCAAGTCTCTAACCTTTGCCTTGCTCCTCAAGGATTTCCATGCATCTTCAACCTGAAGTGAATACAGGTTCTTGATTTGACACCAATCTTCTTCACTTGTCCCATGGTGATGTATCTAAGGAAAACCTTTCCTTTGCTAAATATTACATCATAGCCACAGTCTTTGAACACCGAAATAGAAACTAGATTCTTCTTTAGACCCAGAACAAAAATCACATCCTTGAGTCTAAGAGGGGAGCCAAAATCCCTCTGAAAAATAACTGTACCAATATCAGTCACGTTATACCTCTTGATGTCTCCAAACTCAATGTTCTTCTTGAAACCTTTCTTCTCCAAGTCACTAAAGAGATATTTATTCCCCGTCATATGGAATGAGGCACCACTGTCGAGATACCACATTCTTCCCATTAAATTTATTTCCATGCATGTAATGAGAGTAAAATAAAGCTCAAATTGTGAAGCTAGAGTTGCACCTGCTGCTGTTACTACAGGTTCCTTCTTTCTTTCCTTCTTCTGTGGAAATTTCATGGCATAATTCCTGAGTTCATGATAGTGCAAGCACTCTATGTTGGAAAAGTATTTATTCTTTCCCTCCTTTCCTTGGGACTTATTTCCCTTGGATTTTTTTCCTTTGTTGACTAATGCAAGGCCCTCTTCCTCTTCTTTGGATGTGGTCCCAACTCAATTTTCTCGCTTTATTTCTCCCCGCACTAGATCGAACCATAACCGATCCTAACTTGATATTTTGTCTCTACCATTCACAGAATCCTGATAACTGTGCCATCTCTTGCGAAGACCCAATAGAGCTAGAGTTACCATATCTTCTTTTGGAACAACAATATCGACCTCACCAAGTTCATCACTACATGGCGTGAATTTGATCAGGTACTACATAATTGTGTCATTCTTTGGCATCTTGATGTTATGAACCTTGTCCTTCAGTTCTAGTTTCCTATGGTAACTTTTGTTCTCAAACAAGTCAGTCAGTGTTTTCCACATCACGAATGGAGTTTCTTTCCTGTGGATATTCGAGACAATATGATCTTGAAGTCCCCCTGATATGATCCTCCTCTCTTTAGCTACATCCTTCTTCCATTGAGCGAGATCTTGGGCATCAACTTTTGGGGATTTAACTACATCTTTCTTGGTGTAATCTAATAGCCCATTATCATATAATACTATCTCCATATGGATCTTCCATGCCACAAAATTTGTGGTTCCTTCTAGGGCATACTCGAGGCTGAGTCCAATGGAAGTCACATTCTCAATCCTGGAGAAAACCTACAACACTGATCTTCTAATTCGAAACTCCTACACAAACTTCAAATTCTCTTCTCTTCTATTGTGATTCCTACTCTGATACCATGTAGAAATTCCTTGTAGATTCAATATTCTTATGTAATTTTCTAAAACAAAAGACTTAAATCTAATCTACTCATCAGCTGAAATAATTAAATGATCGAGAAATCACAACATAAACATGAGACAAGATTCAATCACATATGCTCAAAGATTTATCTGAGGGGAAAGCAACTATCCAAAACCCCTTCCTATATGTACTACATTAGTAATAAAATAGAGAAGAAATGCAATTATTTCTCAATCCTGAGCAACCTTTGCACAAGTATAATCTATCTCGTTGCTTCCTAGACATGCTTTAGTCAATACTTAACCAAATCCAAGCCTACCCAAGTCCCTATTTCCTTGCATTGTTTCTCAACAAATTAGCCCCTTATTAATTAGGGAAATACACATCTTGAATTGCACAACCCCTATAGGTCCTTCTTTGACTGCATGCACCACATGTACAACTCATAAAATTATACCACTGATAGTACACTTCCCTTGAACTCAATTGTCAACTAGGAAACTTGAATTTCATGCATGCATGAGTAAATTATGGATGTTTTATTAGTTAAATGGTTGAACAATGAAGATGCACCCCACTGCTAGACCTCCTACTAGTTCCTCCAATAGTTGGAACTAGTTTAAATGACTTTAACTCAGTTTAATTGAACTAAATTATTACAACTCAAATTAAACTCAACCTAGGCTCCTAAAATTTAGGAACCACTATACATGACTCAAGTTAGGCTCTCAACTCGAATTAATTGAGCCAACTAAGTGAAATTAACTTAGTGAACTCATTCTTGTTTTCTTGTGATGTTGAGCCAACTAAGTGAAATTAACTTAGTTAACTCATTCTTGTTGTCTTGTGATGTTGAATTACAAATTTCTCCTGATTTAATTCAAGGGAAAATTAAATTAGGATTTTCATGTTTCCATTTTCAACAAATTATGGTGATCTGGGAGCACTTCTTTTCCTTCTTTTCGATCATAGAAATAAAATATTAAATAATTTCAACTAATCTCTAATTTTTCTTAAGGTGCATTATACCATATTGGTCTTCGTGGATGTTAATCATCATCATCATCTTAATATTGAAGATAATTATTGTTGGTGATATAATTAATTAATTAATTTTGTTGTGATTTTAAAATGTATAGATTTTTATTTTTGCCAAATATCTTCATACCGTGAGCTATTAATTAGTCTGATAGGCCTTCCTATGAATCAACAATCGTCTACACTTTTACCTTGCTCCGTTCGATCAGGTGAGACACTTTCAACCATTGATTTGAAGTGTGACTGATTTTTCCAAATATCGGTTGAGTTGCCTTCTTTTCACCTCCGAGTTCTGTTGTGCGCTCTGTGGCATGACAAGATATTTTTACTGCTTTTTCCCATTCTTCTATGTCACTCTTGAAGATATTTTTACTGCTTTTTCCCATTCTTTTATGTCACTCTTGGCCTTAGAGTTAATCATTTCTTTGGTCTACCAGTTGTTGTTGTTGTTCTTCTTCCCTGGCTTTTGGCAAGCACTGTTCTTCTTCCATGGCTTTTGGCAAGCACTGATTAGTATTAAATTATATACCCCATACACCAATTAAAACTACCTGTGGCCAACTCTTTAGCTGTGTCTCCGCAAATTTAATCCCCAAACCCCCAAAGCTGTGATCTGGTGCATCTTGAAGTAATATCTCTTTTTGATGGTGCCGATGTAACAATCCCTCGAGCATTCTAAAACATAGAAATGTCAGTTTGAAGCTTTGTAAAGAGCTTTTCGAAATTTGACTTCCATTCTCTGATTTGCCTCGAGAGGTTGGGCTTGCAAAGGAGACAATCGAGGAATTGCTACGGCATTAGCGAGCAATCGATCAAATCTGTGGCCTTCCCAACTTCATTTTCCATCCTTCGGAAACAATTGTGTAAAGCATGGTTTGAGTTTAACAGGCGTTCAGTTGTGCCCTCCCATGCACCATCAAAATCTCCAAGGTGGAAAGCATTTTGGAGTGATTCTGCATAAGGGAGGTCCAATTCTTCTCTCCACATCATTCCTGAGACATCTGGTAGCTTTTTTTTCCTTGAGCTTTACTTTGTAGCATCATTGAAGTTTTAAATAATGAAAAATAAGAAATTTGTGCTTTTACTCTCTATAGCTGCATGGGTCGTTCATTATCGTATTTGAACTAAACTGATAGAGCATTTCTCAAATTTTGGATTTGAATGTCTCATTTTAGGCAAAATCTCGAATTTCAGGTTGTTTGAGAGGAAGCGAAGCCCAGCTAATCTGCACATTTAAATTATAGTATCACGCATCGTTTTGTTAAAAAGTTTTCAGCGCTTTCAAGTCGACACGGGATAGTCAATGACTTTATGCACATCAAATCCCTTATTTTTCTACTCAGAGTTGAGTGTCGAGTTGCATGTGTATTCGTGCATTTATTTCACAAGGCCAAAGTCGGATTCGTTGTATTCCTTTTCGGGAGAAGCTGTCTCTGACGGTATGATAGGGCCCTTTTAAATCTTGTGTACTCCAATGAAACACTTCAAGGCAAATAAATTTCACCCCTAGCTTAAGGTCTAGAACTATAGACTTCGAGGAGGTTAAGAGTTTGGAATAAATTGTGATATTCATAGTGTTGGATTGTCTTTCTTTTTCATTTCCCAATTATTTCATATTGTGGAGTTTAAATATGCCTGGCTGTCTTTTTAGTACTTGCATGGAGGCTGCAAGCCTTTCACTTTTTACAAGTCAAGCAAAATTTGGAAATTCAAGCAAAAATGGAGTTTCAAATGCCCTCAGTTTTGAAATTCAAAGGCCCCTCACATTTGGAACCGAAAGATTTAATCGTTGTAGAGGAGAGAAAAATACAATAAAGTTAATTATAAACTTTCCAATAGGAAGATTTAAGGCAGGTAGGCCTTTCAGGGTTAAATGCCAGATGGATTTTGATTCTGAATCAGTTAAAGATCCTGAAGTTGTTTGAAAATGGTTGGAGGACATCTAAGCCTATCTCAATCAAGAATAGGAAATAGTGCAGATATTAAAGAAGATGGTTCAAATGCTGATAATGGTGGTGACGGAGGATGCTTTCGAGGGAATGACAATGGAAACTTTAGAGGAGGATAAGGGGGAAAAGGTGGTGGTAGGGACAATGAGGGTGATCAAGGTGGGAATGATGGTGAAGATGAATTTGGACCCATTTTAAATGTAGAGGAAGTATTGGAAAAGGCAGAGGCTCGAGGGGCTGTTCTTCCATCTGATATGGCAGAAGCTGCCAAAGCTATTGGATTACGCCAATTTCTCCTTTCTAGATACTTGGATTTACAAGTATGCTTGTGCATTTAAATCATACTTAATATTATATTTGTGGTACTTGGATTTATTTTGCCTTTATTACTAGCATAATGATGCCTTTTTTTCTCAGCTATATTCTGATTCGATTGTATAGGAAGCAGCGTGGCCTCTAGGGATAGCCATTCGAGGAAGAACTGCTTTACGCAACCGCATGCTAGCTAACCCAATTTTTCTGTTTAAATTTTTTGTAGAGGTCTTGCTACACCCATTGGATCATTTCTTGTATGGAGACAATATAAAACAATTTTTTATTGAAAACTACATGCTGTTCTTTTTTGACTGCATCGCATAATTTTCCATGGTGTTTCATTATGCATGCAGATAATGATTGATTCTTGTTGTGTGACATTTAATTTAGTCAAATATTATTAACACAATAGCATGTGCTATGAACCAGTCTCCAACAAGATAAAAACCATCATTATAAACTCTTCCAAAATTTTCAAGAATTTATAATACTTCATTAGCTGATCTGAATAGTGTCCGTTGTGTTGTTCCTCCTTTCAAGCATGCGTGTTCATGTTTAGATGGTCATCTTCAAGCATGGTTGTCTTTAGGCAAGCGTGTGTGTTCATGTTTAGATGGTCGTCTTCAGGTGAGTGTGAGATCACAATCAGGAGGGCATCCATGGGGAAGAAGTGCTTCTTTTATTCTTGCTACATGTAATGGTAGCAACGATTTGGTATTTTCTTATTTTTGTTTTTGCCTTCCAGCCTCCTAATTTGGCATTGACCATGGTTTTTTAACGTCTCTATGGACATGGTCTTCAGAATGGTTGTGGTCATTTAATTTCCAACTTCTAAGTTCTCCCTTTGACATTTAAGGTTTGTAATGTCATATTTAGCATGGTTTCGAATATTATATTTTGACTTTCTAATCACAATATACAATTATGGTTTTCAATGTAGTATCATTCTATAAATGTATATTATTCTTTATCAAATATAATAATAATATCATGGTTTCTAATGGAATTAACTTTTTAATAGCAATATATCAAGATGTTTTCTAATATTATGTTTTGACTTTCTAAATGCAATATACAATTATGGTTTTCAATGAAATATATTGGTAGGGGA
>APFE030790556.1:93164-119105 GCA_000404065.3 Pinus taeda
TGGAGCTTTCAGTATGGTCCAGTTTTGACCATTTATGAGCAATTTTCAGTGGAGAACTTCTGGGAGATGATGTAATCAGTTGACCTTGTTCCTTTAGGCAGTGAAGCAACCCTTTTAAGGACTTAAGAGCCCTCAGTTTATGGACATTTGTGATTGGGGTTGAAGTGCCCAAAAATGTCTATAACAGTTGCCCCCTAAAGCATGAGGTCATTAATCGTTTTTTATGTCGGGTGAAATGTTTTACTATGAGGATCTAAAGCTTTTCTGAGCTGGGAGGCGACCTGTAATAAGATACAATACAATACATTATATGACAACATTTTTTCATGATCTAGCTGAGGCGGGCATTCCCATGCTCAGCTTTTATAAACTCATTTTCATGTACATAGGACAGACGATCGTCTATGTGACAAACTGATGATATGGACACATCATCCTTTGATTTGGATGATCATTTGTTCGGCAATGATGTACACTGGATGTTTTTATATTATTGAATATATCGCAGCCCGGATGGATAAAACTAGATCCGGGCTCTTCAAACTCGGCCAATCTTCACTCGGAGTACAAGTCGATCCATGTGAAAAATGTTTTGGAGTCAAACATGGAAAGACAACGCCTGATTACCAGCCAATGATGTAAGTTGTTAACAGGCGCGAGAGGAATCACCAATAATGACAATGACCCTCAAGGTACTAAAGTACAATTTACGTGGTGTGAAAAATGGACTTGGCGTCGAACACCACGCAAAATCTCTCGGTCGAAGGCCATTGATGTAAACCTGTCGACGAAAGTGAGAAACTTGCCATTGCGGCATGCAAGCTTCGAAGTACTGAAAGGGTTGTTCCTAAGTCAACTTCTTGGATAATGAGCTGATGTTGACAAGAAGTGACTCGTCGCAAGAGGGCCTTAATGAATCCCACATCAATGACACAGAATGAAGCAAATGATTTTGGAGGTGAAAACAAACTGATGATACAGGGTTCAGGGTGGCGGTCATGAAGGAATGAAGCATGAATGTATTGCAGTGGGTGAGACTTAGGTGAATTGTCTGAATGAATTCTCTTGAAAATATCGGTGACACTGACGATGGATTGGTAGCGTTAAACCTAGAGATGGATGGTGTGATGGACCAATGGTGAAGACCAGTGAACGGAGCAACCCAACCGGGCATGGATGCAGAAGGAAAGTGTCATGTTCAAGAGCAACTTGCTACCAATAAAGTTTCTTCTTGTTTTCTTCCCAATTTTCCCCAGTCATTGCTGACCAGTACCTCTTTATTTTTGTCAAGCTTGAGGAGGATAACATATGTTTGTTCTATAATCCGCCCTTCTGGCGTACCTATCGCTATATTTTAGCCAGCCTAGCAACAATGAAACTCATTCTCGTCCTTTTGGATGAGTTTGTCGCTATTAGTTTTAACAAGTTTAACGACAAAGAGAGTCTAAAAGAAACGGAAAGAAGAATCCGAAGGTTCTTTTTCGTTGTATAATCCCATAAGTCCGAAAAAGCGTAAAATAATACAAAAGGGATGAATTTTCGATAGTTTTAATGAGCCGAACAAGACAAGCGCTTGATCGTTTTGTGTAATAATCCCTCAGGTTCAAAAAGATTAAAATATAGAGAAGGGATAGCACTTCTGATGCCTTTTAATGAGCCGGAGGGGCCAATCGCTCAGCAATCTTTTCATATTTTACGAGTCAGGTGAAAATAGATTAAAGAAGACTCATTTTCGAGGAACGAGTGATGGTTTCGAGTAGTAGCTGATTCCAGGTAAGGTTTGGAATTTTCCAATCACGACAGTGTTACAAGGATGGCTAGCAGAATCACTCTTCACAAATGTTCCTCGAAGGGGTAAACAATCATGTGGGGGTGAATGATTGGCTAAAAAGAGAATGGAGGTGATGGCGAGAACATGATCAAGGCTCAAAAGCTGGAGATAAGGCATTCACAATGGTTATTTACCGGTTCATTTTTTAACGAGCTTAAATGCGGGGAGAAACACTTGCTCATGACTTATGTTTATTTTTTAACGAGCATGAACTATGCACTAAAACTGCTTGTGGAGAGTTTATTTTTTAACGAGCTTGAACTCTGCGACAACACTGCTCGCGGAGTTTGCATGCCCCCAGCATAATAATGCAAATCGAGGTGTATGACCCCCAAGCTTCATTTCATTCAACTCGGTGGTTGTAATTAAGGTTTACCTTCGAGATCTTTGAAAGATCGTAATCAAAGACTCGATTTAGAAAGGGAGTCATTTCGTTTTTTAATGAGGTTGACACAGTAAAAGAACTATCCTCATAATCCACCATATTTATAGTATTCTAAGGATGATTAGGGTCACTGGAATAATCTTCTTGGTAATTCGAAAGATGGGAATGATGGTGGTGATCTTCCCTTGGTGCCTCTTCTATCATCATTAGCTGAATGATTCCTTCATCTGTAGAATCTACATGCGACCAAGGATCTGAAGAGGTGCCATATTCCTTAGACCTATCTATCCAAACACTCGTTGAGTGTTGGTTTGCCCCCCAGGCCAAGAAAATTGATTGCTACAATATTTCTATTAGGGCGACGATCCATGCTGACAAAATGTTCAAGAATCTTCTGAATCTTATGGAAGATATCATATTGCAGGTTTCCACTATGGCCACTTCCGCCATATTGTTTGGAGGCGGTAGGGAAAAAGTACCCATCAAGGCAGGTTCTTTTAGGAGGCCTACTCCGACATTTTGAAGTGAGTGAGAGCTTCTGTGGATCATTGGAATGCTTCTTGTAACTTGTGAACTATTGGGGAGGAAGGTTTGTTGGTCGACGATTGCGATTCCTCCTTGGAAGGGAAATGCAATCTTCCTGAAATAGGTTGACACAATGGCGGCCATGGAATATATCCAGGGCCTTCCCAGTAGGATGTTGTAATCAAGGTTTCCGTCAATGACTTCAACATCAATATCTACTGTTTTTCCCCCCAGTTTGACTTGCAAGTTACTTAATATTCCATACGGGGTGTATGTGCGTCCATCAAATGCTTTCAATGTCGTTGATGATCATGACAAGGACAGAGACCCTAGAGTTTTCCAGCAACTCATCGACATGATACATGTGGATGCCCCCTCATCAATAATTGTTCTATGAATAGTTTGGTTGAGGGCTTTCACTTGAATGAGGAAAGCTAGTTGAGCTGGTAACTAAGGGTCGTATCCTTTATGATTAAAAGATACAAGATTGGAATCCGTTGGGTCAATCCCCCCTATTTCTTATAATAAAGCCTGATTTTGGGAGGGGCAATTTTGCAGTACTTCAAGAGTCGACATCGTGGATGGCGATTGAGCTAAATCCTCCACTATATTATAGTGTTGTGCTGCTCGGGCACGAGGATTAAACATCGATTTGTGTACTACTCCCTTTGGTGGTTTTATTGTTAATTCAGGAATGATGGGTGGCACGACTTCTGTTGAAGTCATTGTTGAACCACTAGGTTGGTCATTGTCCTTGTTGTTCAACATCTGTGGATTCCCGTAATCTTTACTCCTTGTCGTTATAAGAGTGTCATTCAGTTGCTTCGAGACTGACAACATCAGCACTTGGGACAGGGAAGCATTTTCGCTAGCAACCAGATTTGTTCCTGGGTTTGGAAACGGATCAGTCAATACAGCCGAGGTTTTTGAACTTTTGAAAGATTTTCTAAGTTCTTCTTTAAATGGACAATCCTGTGTCCAGTGATCCTCGTCACATTTATGACATGGAGCTTTTGGTTTCACATTCCTAGAAGGGTTTGCAGAAGATTTTCTAGGAGATGAGTCTCCCTGTTTTTTCTTCTTGCCTCCTGGTTGCTTGGTTTCTTTGCCTTTGTCTGTTGACACAACATTTATTTCCGAGGCTAGAAGTTCCTCATTTTCATCTTGACTTGAAGCCGTGCGGGCCTTTTTTGATGTGGCCTTTGTAGTTTTAGTGCTTGTCATACCTATCACACCATCTCCGGCATGAGAGTCTTTGTTTGATTTAGTAGGCGGAGGGATGAAGAATTCTGGTCTAGGAGTGTCAGGGATTTTATCCTAGACCGTGCGAGACTGAGTATAGATCAAGTCTAGATATTGTGCACGAGCAATAACTTGCCCTTCAGTGACGACTCTGCCCTTTGCCACATCTTCTGTAATAGCGGGTAACAATGACTTAATAAACCGTTCAGCCAATAACTGATCAGGAACATATGTTTTTACCATTCTACGGCGACGCCGCCACTCATGAATATGATTAGATATGTGAGTGGCTGTCGTTTGTTTGAAATTGGTAAGCAGCTCGGTTCCTGTTTCGTACTTGATAGGTAACTCAAAATGGGTTAAAAAGGTTGTGGCTAGGGTACTGAAGTTATCAAATGAAGCTCTAGGCAGTTCGATATACCACTTTGCTGCCGGACTAGTTAACGTGCGTTGAAAGAGGCGAAGTCGAATCGAATCATCATTGAGAGTGTTTGGCGAACACCATAGATGAAAGGTCATCACATGATTCGAAGGGTCTTCGCCCGGATTTCCATTGAATTTAGGAATATCCGACATAAGTTTATGCGGGATCGTCGGCCACCAAGGGGCGTAGGCAATTGGATCATTCGTTAGCCGACTTAGATATGGTAATTCTAGAGTTGCCACGAAGGGCAACTGTTGATTTAGGCTTGGTTGAGCATACCCAAGATAAGACGGAATTGTTTGAGCAGTCGGTCTTTGCATACCAGCATAATGCATTTGATGTTGGTAACTTTGGTAAGGTTGATGGGCATAACCATTATGATATGGTTGATACGACTGCCCATTACTCGCAAAGACTTGTTGCTCATATCCTTGGTAAGCTTGTCGGAATTGCGGTTGTTGGTATTGCACCAGCCATGGTTGTGAAGCCATGGACTGTTGTCCAACACTGACTGTTTGACCAAGATGGGGGTTAGAGTTCCCCATTTGAACCTATGCCATTCCACTAGTGGGTGATTGTGGTTGTGTCGGAGGTACAAGAGATTGTTGTATTGCAACCTGTGAAACTTGAGGTTGGCATACAATTGGTGATGCTTGTACTTGCGATACTGCCACAATGGCCGGCGTAGTGGGAATTTTTGTCATAGGTGAACTTTGTTGTATGGAGCATACAACTCTTGGTTGTTGAGACAGGATTGGTACCCAACCGCTAGTTGTGATCCCAGCATAACCCAAATTGTGTTGCGAACTCACGCATGGTTGTCCTTCTGGGGAAGACAATGAAAGGGTATATGGCCCTCCATACAACGGTAATCCAGTGCTCAAAGGAATAATTTTCCTTTGGGGACCAGTTTGCCCAAATTGACCTTGTGATGGATCAATTTGTCGAGACTCAACGTAAGAGATTCCAGATATAATTCCGGACGAACAAATGGGAACAGTCCATACTGTCGAAATAGTCCCGGGATGGACCCCATCTAGTGATTGAAAACTAGTTGGGATAGATGGCACGCCGACGAACATCGTCAGAATAGCAAAAGGGGCTTCTGTTGTTGCTGTGTCGAGTGACACAATCCTTGATGTTGATGGTTGTTCAGACATATTAAGTCTATCTAAAAGATTCCTCAGCGATTCTTCAGGAACTTCCAAGGGTGGGTGAATATTCTCTAGTGAAGAAGGATATAAGGCGATCCCAGCTCCAAGTTGCATTGGAATGCTAGACGGAGGATCTTCCACAATATCTTCTATGGCAATCAATCCAGGAGGAAGAGGCAGACCGTTAGGTCCGTAAAATATTTCTGGTGCCGAAGAAGATGTAAGTTCTGCAGCAACAGACGATTGGGGAGTAACACCTTCTGAATCGGCTGTAGATGGAACCGGTTCAGGAATAGAAGTGTTGACCGTCACACTAGGATCAGTTGTAATGTCCTATTGCTGTTGCAAAATTTCTTTCATAGAGGCAAGGATTCCAGAAATGTTCGGAGTAACCGGAGTCTTTGAGGATGTTGGAGTGCTTGCTCCAGCCAACCTACGGGACTTTGATCTGGTTAAATGAGTTCACTTCATCCGGAATGGCTTCGCTTCTGGAGTCAACGATGGTTGACTCGTAAGTCTCCGCGAACGACGGGGTTTTGATTGACTTTGTTTCACGATTGCGGATTACTTGATCAACTCAAAATAAAACGAGAAAATGTTTTTCGAATTAAATGAATTTTAGACGCTTTGACACAACTTGTTTTTTCAATTTTAAAGAGTCAAGAAAAAACAAAAGATGACTCTAAGTCACCTTTAGTTTTTATTGAGCTTGAAGTGACAAGTGCTCAGAGGACCTTTTCCTTTAAGGAGTCTGAAAAGGAGGAAAATGGACTTCTCTAGAGATCTAGGCAGAGAGGATTACCAAACCAATCGTAAAACTGCAGAATACCTTTTACGGTACGGCAGTCAGTCTTCCCGAATGCTGTGTTTGATGCATTACGATCGATAGGGCGGCAGACACGGCTTCCTAAGGATAAAGGATGTAGTCTATAGTGGTATCCCAATATATACGCGACGGTATGTGGGAGAACAAGTCCGTACTGGCACTTATCATCTCAGAGTGGAGGAATCACCCAACCAGCACTGAAAACAATAGTTACCAGGCTTTGCGACACCGGAATACGTCTCTAGCCTAGACCTCTAGATGTTGCATTAAGTTCCAAAGCGTTGTTAGATTCATTGAGATTTATTTTAAGTTGATCTCGCTTAGAAGTTTGCCTTTCAGGTTCACCACGTGATGTATGTATAATTCCTAAATGTAGTCTAAGATGATAAATAGACATTTTATCTTCCTTCAACAATGAAAATCCTAGCTACTAAGGGGAAGAAAGTCAAGCATCTTTTCTTCACAGAGCACAGAGCACACGCTAAATATGCACAGTCCTAAATCAAGCCAAGCATTCAAGATGCAGATGCACATGCATGTATTGGTTTTCAGCTCCCTTAATGTTTAAATGACACTAAGAAAACTATGTGCAAAATTGAATTACTTTTAAAGCGACTGTACTCAACAAAATTCTTTTTCAAAAAGAAGTGAAAACAAGAGAGACACTTTGAGATTTTGAAATGGAAATTGCTTTTCAACACTTTAAAACTAGTAAATCAAGTCTTATGCAATAATAACCGTATAATCAACTATCTAAACAATGGGATTGCTTTCTAAAACTAAAAACGACAGCTACGAAACTTTCAGATCTAGAGACGACAGTTCAACTATGTTATTTTTGCAAAAGAGAACTAAAACGACGCACAATACATAAAAAACATTTATAGTTCTTTGCACTAAGGAGGCGAAATAATGCTAGAGAAGGGGGTATTCACAGAAGCACACTGATTATAGACAACAAAAACTCTTGAATAAGACTGAAAACAATGACAAAAATCCACAGTCGGAGGGTAAAATCAGTCCTCCCTGACCATCGCACCTGTTACACAGTGAACTCAGTATGCAGCGCAGTTACTCCATTCAGGAAGTGCAATGCATACAGGCTGCCTTGAAGGTAGGGTGCGATGGTTACAGTGCGAGACTTTGAACGAAACTTCAATCATAGTTTGCAGTTTAGTTTAGGTGTTTAAGCTGAATAAGTACAAATCAATGTATGTAAAAACACAGGGGTGATTTAAGAGGTTAATAAAGCCACTACTCAGGGCAATTAGATTGCTTGCAGATCTATTGTTTAATTTATAAACAAAAACCTAGAGATTGACTGAAGCAGCATTGATCTATTTTGCATTTGTATGACAAATTCAGTTCGAAGGCTAGCTGGCTTGACTTCAGGCTCCGTCTGTATGTTTATAAAAGAAACAAGGATAGATAGGCTAACAAGTAATCTAGTCGTTCCCTAGCGGAGTTGCCATTTTGTTATACAGGAATAGTGTCCACATGGATACTGCTATTCCCACTAAGATGGGTGGCTATCTTAGAAACAAACAATCAAAGTCTACTATTGATTCCTTTTGTGAAAATAGATGAGAGGAGAACTAAGAGGGCCAACCTGAGTCTTGCGCTCAATTCCCTCTCCTTCTTGATAGAGTTTTGATGCTCGCTCTTTGTCTGCTCAGCTTCAAAAGGACCTGTAGAATCACAGCAACATACTACTATGCAAGAAACAAGGATCTAAATTCACAAATAATGAAGGATCAGATGTACATTAACCATATACAAGCATATATAAACAAGTACACTAGAATATGGAAGGAAACAAGAATAGATTTATTCAGATAAAAAGTAGCAAGAGGATTACAACCATGAGTAGCTCTGACCCAGCATCATCTTCCAGCTAAGAAGCCCTTCTTTCACCTCAAGCAAAGAAAAATCACCCAACGCTGTGAATGTACACCAAAATACCAACAACACTTCTCTATAGATTACAAAATTCTAGCCTCCGGATCTCTGTGATGAGCGATCCATATATACATGATTACAGAGAGATGAGTCATCTTTTGGGATCTTGATTAGTGTCTTCTCTCTGACAGTTTCTGCTTCCACTTGGAGAATGAATATCTCTTACTCATCCCTGGTAAAAAATGGAGTGGCAAGTGTCAGAGGGGAAGCTTCTGGAAGATTCCATGATCTTCCACCTCGCATTTTGGTCCCTTCCATTTGTCCATTCTCGACCATCGCACCATACAAAGGAGAAAAACAATATGCATTGCACCCTGTACACTGGGAAGGTGATATGCATCGCACTCTCTGCATGGAGCTTTTAGTATGGTCCAGTTTTGACCATTTATGAGCAGTTTTCAGTGGAGAACTTCTGGGAGATGATGTAATCATTTAACTTTGTTCCTTTAGTCAGTGAAGCAACCCTTTTAGGGACTTAGGAGCTCTCAGTTTATGGAAATTTGTGATTGGGGTTGAAGTGCCCAAAAATGTCTATAACAGGATACCATCAACGTGTTGGAGGTGTACTAAAGAGATGGAATTTCCCACTGCCCACCACTTCGAATGGGAATCCTTCAGGTCCCATCTGATGCTTGCAGGAATCACTATTTATGACAAGGAGGATTTCCTCACCTAGGGAAGACTGGTACAAGGTGAAAAGATCTCTATGAATGCAGGTTCCTACTACATTTCGGATTTGCATCCTCAAGATGCCTCCTCCACGTGGCTGACCCATATGGGGAAATGAGAAGCCCCAACGAAAATGAAATGCTTTGTTTGACTAGTTGCACACAATTGTATTCTCACATGGGATAACCTAGATAAGAGGGGATTTATTGGTCCAGATATCTACCCTCTCTACAAATCGACTGGTGAGACTACTGCACACATTCTCCTACTTTGTCCCTTCACCTAATCCATCTGGGAAGAGGTCTCCTCTGTTCCTCACATCCCTCCCCTTTCGGTCTATGATTTTATTCTGTATTTCCTTCGCTATTGGACTAACAGGATGAAGTATTACAAGGCCATCCCTCTCTATGTATTCTGGGGCATATAGCATTGTAGGAATTCTTGTATTTTTTAGAATGTTGTTTCGAGTTGGAGGGCCACATCTCTCAAAATAATGGGTTTATTCCTGGAATTTGGGCCATGTAAGACTTCAAATAGTAGATGTTAGGTCCCTATACTACTAGTGTAGCCCCTTATTATTATTAGTGCAACCCCCTTATTGCATTTTTGTGCCCATGTAGTCCCAATATTGTTATTATTGTGCCCCATAGAAGCCCCACTATTGTTATTGTTGTGCCCTTACAATATTATTGTTATGTAGGTTTTGATTATATTTTGACCCCTTACAATCGTATATATAGAAAGGAGGTCTTGTCATTTGTATCATCCAAGAATTGTTCATTTATGTAATGTAAAAGAGGTTCCCCCCTCAAAGAGGCTAATTTTGAAGTCGCTGATATATTTATTCTTCTATTTTGTGAGTTGGTTGGATAACATTTGGTATTAGAGCTTTGGATTCTTGGGTTTCGCTACAAACAGGCCATCATCGAATTTTCAATATAATTTTTTTTCTACAAAGATTTAGAATCTAAAATTAAAATTCATGTTAATCGAAATCTCGATGAACTTCATGTCTAAATTTTAGATCTTGTATAGCTATATTTTTGGAGATATGAGCGGATGAAGTTAGGGTTCTTGTAGGCTCCATAATTCCATCTCAAACAGGTGACCTAGGGAAAATAGTCATAATGTTTTCTCTGGTAATTAGATTCAAATTTTGTAAAAGGTGAAATAAAGAGGACAGATTGTAGTTGTTAGCTATTATTTTCAGGGCCAAAGGTCGAAACAGTGACACGTGGCACGTAATACAAGTTTTCTCTACTAAAATATTCTATAATCAGCTTATAGTGGGAGATTGGACATAACTCTTTCTTGGAGAATCCAATCTTGATCAGACTTGTGGGGATAGAAAGAGGACTCAGAGGGATACCACAGGCCAAAATTTCAAAACTTGGAGATTCGAAATTATAGATTTAAAGTCGTTTAAATATCAATCTCCAAAAAATAAGAAAAAGAATGACTCAAATCAAGAAAATAAAAACACCTAGTAAGCAAAAGTGGATGTGTTAGTCCTTACAATATCCTAGGCTGAAAAGGAAATCGAGAAGGGTAACCTCAAACCACTTTAGCTCAATAGCTATCCATACTGAGCATGAGAGGGATCTCTCTAAGTCATTTATCAGTGATATGAATTTAAAGAAAATGAATTTTAGGCTAGATATGTGTATTCGTTTGTTTGTGAAAATTTGGTTTTAAGGGTTTGCTGAACTTAGGGTTTGGAGCCACAAATAGGTCTAGGTTGTAGAAGTGCAGGAGCAAATATGAGAAGGAGCTAGATATCAGAATCCATGGTGTATTTTGAGTATTGTCAGTGTAATATAGAGGCTATAGTGTGGAAGAAACTAATGAGCATAGATAAACATGATTTCATTAGCTTAGGAAGACATACATATAACTATGAAAACCAGATAACAGAGCTTGAAAAACAAGAATTCTGTGTATTTTATTGTAAGGAATTCATAGAAAGAAGAGATATAATGTAGATAAAGATGTTTAAACCATGAGAAAACAAGTATAATGAAGTACAAACACCATGAACTCACTGGGCTAGAGTTCCTTGAAAATAGTTGCAACTTGTGTTTGCATTAGTTGAAAAGATAATTACATGCAAGCCTCCTTCACAAAAAGTTCAACCCTCTTCTCCTCAAGAGAAAAGATGCATATAGACTCTCCTAGACCAATTTACCACCTTTAGGAGTCAAATTCCTTGGTGGAGGAACTGACTCCAATATTCTCTCAACCAACGGGTGAGAGTGAGAAGGTGAAACTCAAACACTTCATGGAGAGTTTGTTTAGGAGTTTGCTTCTTTTATGAGGCCTAATAAACATTAAAAAACAACCTATGATGTACATTTATTCATGCCTACATCACCAAACCTCGAAACTAGTGCCATTATATAGAGAATCTTGACTTTGACTAAGTCAAACTAGAAACTAGAAATTCTAAACAGTGAAATTTACAAATTAAAACACAAAAAAGTGTAAAAGCGTAACGCCGACTTTGAGATTATTTTTAGTGCCTTCCAGGGGTCAAAATGTGAAACTGAGAGAATGGTCAACTATCCCTTCAAGTCTCGCTTCTAGAATAGTTTTCATTTTGGAATTTGGACCATGGGAAGACATTCAAAAATCCATTCTCCCAAGGTTTCTCCAAAAGCATAGCACCTGTCAAAAAAGGGTCCAGAATGCTAGTTTTTTTCCACTTTTATGCATTTTTCTCCAAAACTGAGCCACCTCTGCAAAATATGAGAAAATGGGTTTTTAGAGGACGACAAGAGTTTCCAAAAATGTAGACCTTTCCTCAAATGGAGGACTAAGGAAAAAGCGAAGTGCCAAGGCACTGCGCTTCTCGAGCAGTTGGATTTCTGAACTTGGACCAAAAATTCTCAAAAAACTCAAAATGATCAGAATTTTCTCGAACTTGGAGGGAAGGTGTAGAAACATGATTGCTATAGCTTCATTGATGCTTCAGTAAGAATTTCCAAGTTTCCCTCATCCTTTTGGTCATTTTTAGCCTTCTTGACCTTATTTTCAAGTTGCTTCACTTTGACATTAGCGATCATGTTTTGAGGTTGATAGTGGTGTGCCACGTGTCTGAGCAACTGATTACCCCTGTTTTCCTTCTCAAGGAGCTTGTCCAAGTGTTCATTTACCCTATTTAGCCAATATTCCTTATCTTGATGAACCTCTAGGGCAATCCTATCTTCTAAGTCAAGGTCATCATTCAACAGAATTTGTTCTGGTTCTTCTTGCAAAGCTTTCTTGAGGCCTCTTGTTCTTTGTCTTTTCCCTTTTCCTCTACCCTTTCATGCTTCAGGCTCTCTTGATTCCATGATCTCCTTACCTTTGCCAACTTGCTACAATAACTTGGCTTTTTCCTTTCTAGGATCAACTACTTTTCTTTGAGTTGACTGTTTTCCTGTTCAAGGAATGATAGAACATATTTTTCCCTTTCCAAATTGATTGCTAGCTCCTTGATTTGGTAGTCCTTATCCCTAATTGTCTGTCGCATGTTTGAGGTATGTCTTCAGTCTCTGGGTCAACTAGTTCAAACTCATGCTCAACTGTGTCTTTCTCTTTTGATGTTAGTTCCTGCTTTGTTCATGAAAGCTTGGCCCCTTTCTCTCCGTGAGAAGAAAACACAAGCCTCTGCCCTTTCTTATACACTTTAGTCACCTCAGGTTTGGGTAGTTGGGTCTTCTCCACTATTTTGCTAGATGACCCCACCTCTGTTTGTTGTTTTGGCGCACTAAGAGACTGAGATGCTGCATTTTTCTCATGCCATTTCAAGGCTGCTTCCAAGAAGGCTTCCCAAGCCATGCCTTTCTTTGCCAGCTGGTGAAGGATAATGATTTTAATGAGACTGTGATGAAACAAGTTTGGGGAGTTCTCTTTGTCCTTTAATTGTATTTTTCAGAGATTTTGGAAATGCTCCTTAATAGATAATTGCAAATGTTGAGTAGCTTTTGAGAGGTGAAATGCATCAGGAGGCGAATATGATAGGAATACAACCTGGAGGAATCTACCTTCACAAGTGAAGAATCTCATGACATTTTTCATCAAAGGGGCATATTTCCCCAATAAATATTTGAAAGGCATGAGGTGAGTATGTGTTTTTCTATATGGCGTCTTCATGAAAGGCTTTTTGTATTCTAAATCTAGGCTCATTCCTTTGAACCAATATTCGCCACTGTCCAGTAACCCAGTTTCAATTGAGATGGGGGCCACTGAAAAACTGAACTCAACACCATCAATGACAACACTTTCTCCTTTCAGTTGAGTTGCCACCTAATTTGTTAATTGTTCATGAAATCCCACCTCGCTTACCCTTTTGCAAAATTCCAGGCAATGGACATCCTCAACGCATTGTTTGATGAAAGGATAGGAGTTGATTGTATTGTAGTCTGATGATTCATATCTGAGGATATTCTCTCCTTTATGTTGTGTTTTTCTTTCTGGAGAATATTCTGCCTCCATGATGACACAAAACCCTAGCAATAGGCAGCGAAAAATAAAATGTGAGGTATGAATGGAAATGAAGTGATATGAAGGTGATTTTTTGAAAAAATGATGGAGGGGTCTTGAGAAAGGTGAAAGGACTTTGAAATATGATGAAAATGAGTGGAGAAACAGTGGATGGATGATTTGCTTGTAGGCAGAAACAATGGGGTTTATGATGAAACTTGTCCAAAAAACTTTAGGAATGAGCTAAGGTTTTTCTTTTTGAGTATTAAAACTTTGTTTTGAGGTGGGTAAATTGGTTAAAATAGCTCATTAAACATGTATGCAGGTGTAGGATATCATTTTACATGTTTTAGAAATAAAAAATAATGATGGCCATTTTTACCCTATCATTTCCCATGCAAATTTTGCTACAAACCCTAACTTGAAGAATCATTGAAATGAGATGAAATTGGAAAAGCAAAAGAGGGATGATGATGGTGTACTTACTTGTTCCTTAGCTTAGAAGTCAGTAAAATCAAGCTTGCAAGTGAAAAAATGAAATTTGGGAGAGTTTTGAAGGATTTCAGGGCACTTTGTCCTGTGCGTAGCGCTGTGTTCCTGAGCGCGCGCCAAAGCACAATGTATTTCTTCTGAGCGTAGCGCCAACCTCCTAAGTGCAACACCTGAAATATTTTGCCAATTTCACCTAGGAAAATGATTTTTTTGCTCTCTTATACAGGATAACTTGATAACAAAGATTGAATAGGATGTGAATGAAGGAGTTTGGGGGATTTTAAGTTTATATAGGGAAATTTTTTTCACTTTTTCAAAAAGAAATGGGACCTACCCTCCTTTAAAAACTGATTTTTTACTTTATGAAAACATAGTTACCATTACCATTGAAAACCTGAGATGTCCTTTACTTTCCTGAGTGCTGGAGCTTCTTTTTCTGGAACTTTTGGAACATGAGAGTATGAGGAGTGTGTGAAAATTCAAAATCAACTCCCAAAATTTCTTTGTCATGTTTTATTCACTGTCGGTTTTATTCATGAAAATGATGGACCTTGGAAACCTAGTGACCTAATGGATGACCTGAGACCAAATGGAATGATGATAATGACTGACCCATTTTTATTGTGACACCTCCATAAAGTGTGATAGGTGACCATCATGAGTGAATTTCCAAAGAATGACTTCATCTTTAGACTGAACAAACAATGACCAAATTTTGTTGTGTAAACCTAGTAACATAAAAAATCTGATTTCGAAAGTCTGGAAAAAGACATAGTAAAAGCATATTTGATCTAAGTGACAGGCTAACAAGACTGACACTTACATTCTCTCCAGCTGGGGATGGTAGATCCTTCGAGGTTTCAAGAACACCATAGACCAAGTATCCTTATTCATTGGGAAATTGAGTCAACATGCATAAAAACATACTTTTGACCTAAAACTGACCGACCTTTCAACACAGCAGAAAAATTGAAAAATAAAAATGAAAACAATGCTGACTTAAAGAGCCTTAGGGCCTTCACCTCGGGCTTCAAACTCCTATTACAACCATCTAAAATTCCATAAGTAGAATACACACTGGTATGTACAATGATGATGAATTTTCAGGACTTTTTAGACATAATAGTGCTTGAGAAGCCTACCATTGGTTGCCCGTCCTGAATAACCTCTTCCATCTATTTCTTCCAACAAGAAAGCATTCTTTCCTATGAAGGCAAAAATTCTATAGGGCCCCTTCCATAAGTTTTCAAATTTACCATGTTTGCCCTTTTCTTCATTTATAGCATCCCACCAAAGAACCACATCTCCAAGATTGAAATTGTCTTCCTTGGTTTTGCGGTCATAAATCTTTTTAATCTTTTCTTGGATTTTGGATGTGTTCTAAAAAACCTCTTCTCTTGTCTGCTATAAATGAATCATCTGATTTATCCTCCTTTGCATGTCATTAGTTTCACTATCCAATTCCCGTAGAATTTTAATTACTAGGACAGCAAGAGATGACGGAAATACTGTATCAACTCCATATACCAGCTGAAAGGGAGACATAACTATTGAATTTTTAGTGCTGATCCTATCCGCCCACAAGGCATTGATGATATTTTTATGCCAATTCTTGTTGTTTACCGTTAGGACCTTCTTGATGATATTAACCAAGGATTTATTGGAAGATTCGTCAAGACCATTCCCTTGCGGATGATAAGCAGTAGAATGTCCTACCACAATATGATATTTGGAACAGAAGTCCACCATTCTTTTTTATTTGAAAGCAACAACATTGTTTGTAATTATTTTCTATGGGCAGCCAAATCTAGACAAAATATTAGACTCTAGGAATTGAATGATGATAGAATCAGTAGCTTGCCTGGTTGGGATAGCTTCAATCCACTTTGTAAAGTAGTCAGTGGCTGTTAATATCCATTTATTTTGTGTTGAATATGAAGGATGGATTTAGCCAATGAAATTAAGACCCCATTGCTGGAAAGGAGCTGAAATTAAAATGGGTTGTAGCAATAATGGCAAAAGTTTCCTCTTTCCTTGAAAAAATTGACATTCATGGCAGCTCATGACTGTTTTGTATGCATTGGAAAAGAGGGTGGGCCAATAGAAGCCAGCTCTTAAGATCTTATTTTCTATAGTTTTCCAAAAGTGATGAACACCACAATCTCCTTTATGAAAATCCTTCATTACATCTTTAGCTTCATTTTCTACCAAACAATTCAGCAGCATGCCTCCAGGATCTTTCCAAAATAAAACACCATCTAGAATACAATATTTTGAAGCTTTCAGTTTTAGTGATCTAGCTTTACCTTTGGGGACTTCCGGAGGGGGATTCAAGTGCTGTAAGACATAGACAATGTTGGAATACCAGGGTGAGGACATGAACATATTGGACACCTGCAGGAAAGGGTTGTCTTCTTGTTGTTTCTTTGACAATGCAGTAATCAAATTGATATCTAGTGCATGTATATTTGATTCAGCCATGACTTTGGATAACCCTTATACTTTGATGAGCTTTGTAGGCTTTATCTCCAAGTCATACTCCAACATGGCTGCAATCCACTTTCCTCTTCTGCCTTCAGGATCTGTCTGCACAAAAATTTCTTTTACTGCTGCAGTAGGAACATAAGAAATGGTATGAGAATGTAGAATATAAACTCGGAAATCCTTGGGGGCTTTTACCAACGCCAATGCCTGCTTCTCAATGATATTATATCTCAGTGCTGCATCTCTTATAGTGTGACCGAAAAATGCTATAGGCTGCTCATTTTTCTGATCTTTCTTCTGCATTAGGACTACTTCTAACGTATTCTTAGAAGCAAAAGAAAAGATGATGAAATCTGAAGTATAATCTAGGCTAATCAAAATAGAAGCGGTAGGTAATGCAAACTTTACAGCATGAAATGATTTGTTAACCTCCAAAGACCACTTTACCTCATTGTCCTTCCTTAACATGTTTGTCATTTCTTTCAAGTGCTCAGCTATATTAGGAATAAATCTTCTCAAAAAATTAAATTTTCCATTGAAAGACTGAATCTCTTTCTTGTTCCTGGGGAAGTCTAGTTGCTAAATGGCCTCCACTGTTGCAGGATCAATGTGGATGCCATCTTTAGAGATGATATGTCCTAGTAGCTTACCTTCTTCCATGGTGAACAAACTCTTCTTTGGGTTAAGTGAGATGCCAATTTTTTTGCATTTCTGAAAAACAATCCTTAAGTGATGCAAGTGATCTTCATCATATTTTGAAAACATTGTAAGATCATCTAGATAGATAACTAGAAATACATCGTTTACATTTGTAAAAACTATGTCCATAGCCCGTTGAAAAGTAGCTCCTACATTCTTCAACCCAGAAGGAATCTTGGCATACATGAATGTACCCCATGGTGTTGTGAAGGTTGTCTTGAGCTGATCGTACTTATGTACCAGAATTTGATTATATCCAGAGTATTCATCTAACAATGACATCCTAGAGGATCCAACCACCCTCTGTAGTATGTGATCCATCTTGGGCAAGGTATAGTTTTCTTTCAAGGAAACCTTATTGAGATTTTTGAAATCAATATAGATGAATTTCCCCGGTCTTCTTTCTCACGGGTACTATATTAGACATCCATTCAGAAAACCAAATTGGGACTATGATTCCAGACTTATAAAGTCTATTTACCTCTTTTTCAATTGAAAGTAGCAACTTGGGATTGATTCTCCTTAATTTCTGGCGAAATGGCTTCTGATCAGGCTTAATAGGAATGATGTGTTGAATGATACTATTTTCATAAACTTTTAGATCTGAATAGTCCCAAGCAAATGCATCAGCAAATTCCTTCATTAAAGACATATACATACCCTTTGTTTCAGGAGATAAGGACTTTGATAACTTGACCATTTTAGGGTTTTCAGTTGTACCAATGTTAACTCCCTTTTCTGCAGGAACCATGATGGGATTCTTGGCGACATTATCTCTGTCAAATAACTCTTCCAAAGGCACCAAGCCTCTTGGAATGTTGTTTTCCTTGAGTTGTAATGCTTCAATGTCAGCTGAGTGAATGTTTGGATCATCAAAGTTGTATGCATCATCAATATGAGAATTTTGAAATTCTTCCTCCAATTGCAGAAAACTGTCTATTTGCTTATCATCACCAAACACTTACCAAAATCTCATGTTATCTGGGATAGTTGGGCGATGTTTGACATGGATGGAGTACTTATGATTTGGATGAATAGGGATCTTCACCATACTTGCTGCAGTGGCGAGTGAGTCAGTTATGACATTCTGAGTTCTAGGAATAAGAGATAAAGTATATTCTGAAAAAAGGCTTGAGAATATCAAGTACATCATTGTGATAAACTCTCATTCTTGGGTGCTTGACTTGGTATTCCCCTTTGACTTGCTTGATCACTAATTCAGAGTAGCCATAAATATAAATCTTTTTTGCTCCCAACTTTTTCAGAACTTTGAGGCTAGCAATCAATGCCTCATACTCCGCCTCATTGTTTGAGCATTCAAAAGCCAACTTGTAAGAGCTTATTCTCACATTTCTAGGGATTTTATTTGACTAATGTAATGGACCATGTATCTAGACATCAATTCCTTCTCCTTCTCTTCACGATGCACCATTGAACTTCATGGTCCAAAGACCATTTTCTTCATCGGGAAAAATGATTTCTGAAGACTAAACTTTTTTATTTTTAGGATTTTGAACAGCGATCTCAAAACTTTATGTTTTCTTCACTATTCGTTGAATTTCCTCAATAGGATTAGTAGGCTTCCTACATTCTTCACCAACTTCTTTACCTTATGCTGTAATAGCTTCGTGTATGTTGCTCATTACCTTGGGATCATTTGAAATTCCCACTAGTTGACTTTCATCATCAACAGAATTCATATCACTAAACAGAATGAAAGAATCAAGATCAGTATGAACAACATGTATAGGATGATTGACTGGCTTCTCCTTACTGCTGCTCATAAATTTCATCTTCTTTTCCCTATAAAATTTTTGAAGCTGTCCAAAAACAGGGATAGTGACATATGAAAAGTCAAGATGCAGAGTTCCATTATTTTTGCTCCCTAAGACCTTGAAAGAAACATGCAAAACCTAGGAGGAATATCGGCAACCACGACATCCATGGGTAAATTTTGGCTAGGATTTGATCCAAGGACACTACCAAGTCTTTAATAAGGTTGAGGCATTTCACTCTTCCAGAATAAAAGGAATAAAGATCATGGTAAGGTTGGGAGATGCTTAGTCCTAGTTTATCCATGATGTCTTTAGGCGTCAGATTATGGGAGGCGCCAAAATCTACCATAGCATTATGAAGGATAAAATCATGAAGTTTGAGACTTAGATAAAAAGGAGGGATTTCACTATCTTTAGGAGCTCCTTCTAAGGCTGGACCAAAAAGGATTGCTAGCTCATCATCAACCACATTAACTGTATCATACATCTGGTCAACCTTAAGCATCTTTGCAATCTGAAATTTATATTTGTTATTCCTTACCAATTCGGTGAGGGGAATGGTGATTTTCAATTTAGAAATTTCATTCTCCAAACTAAAAAGATTAGATTTCTTTTCTACCTCTTTTGCAACGATGTCCTTCCTTTCTATTTGGCCTTTAGCTTGAGGTTCCTTCCTATAACTTTCAGTTTGCAATTATTTATCTTTCCTCACATTTCTGGTGGAGGCTTCATTTGTTCTATCCCAATTCAGTATGGTAATGTCCTTGTCTTTATTCTGGCATCTAGGAGTGGTTTCTTTGCTTGGTGCGTCCTTTTGTAGATTTTGTCTTTTCTGAAATAGAGTGATATGTACATTTCTATTCCTCAAATTGTACTGATTTTGGAGATGACTGAGGGTATTCTGATATCCTCCTTGGTACTCTTCAGTCTGATCAACCCATAGATATTTGCTTGCAAACACAAATTGCTGATCACTTGGTATGAGAGAGTCTTCAAAAAATTGATCTTCCTCTGTTAGAAAAGTAGGCAGTTCATCTTCTTGAAAGAAGTGATTTGCTTCTACAAACTCTTCTTCGTCTTCTTCCCGACCTTCAGTGTAATTTTGTTGGAATGGAGCTCTTACTTGACCTTGAGGATCTTGGTTTCACTACTCTTTCTATCAATTTCTGAATTACTGTTGTTGCTATCTGCAAAAGTTAGGATTCCTCACTAAAGGTTCATATTGTCGATTAGTTATGGATATTCTATCCATCAAGCTCTCCATAGTTTTTATTAGATTGTCAAGATTTGCATCAGAAGATGATGCAGGCTCTTCTTTGAAGACAACTTTCTTCTCCACCCTCTCTGGCTTTGATTTTGACTTCTTAACAAGAAAATTGGCTTCGACACTAACCACATTCCACTGCATCTCTTCAAGAGTAGTGGGGTCTCTTTCTCTGAGCTGGTAGTCCATGTCTAGATTGAAAGCATCAGGATAATGAAGAAAAGCCAAACCAGGAAGAGGCTTCATATCATCGGGTATGGAATTGTACACTGTATTGAATCTTGCTGTAAATTCTTGAACTTTTTCATTTGGGTTCCTTTTCATTGAGTTCTACTCAACCAATATCTGTAATGAATTTTTCTTCTCTTGCCAACAAGGTAAGAATAATTCAATCAATCTTTGAGAACTATTAATAGAATTAGAAGCCATACTTCGAAACCATTTCTTAACATCTCCTGAGAAACTCTGAGCTATAATCCTCATCTTGGCATTCTCCTCATCAATTTCTTCTAAATCAATGAAATCTATTAACTTGGCAATAGGTTGCTGCGCTGTAATTTCTGCACTTCCATCAAACAAAGGGAGTCTTTGACCATAATTCTGAGGTAAAGCATCAAGTTGAGTAGGTAGTAAAAGAGGTGCATATCTCACCATGACTGTTGGAGATAGTGAAGGTGCTACAATGGATTGTGTAAGGAAGGATGGTGATGTTGATGAAGATGATGGAACTATTGCAATTAGTTGTGGAGGCAAAAATGGAACAAATGGGGGAGGTATGAAAGATGATGAAGCTGAAACTTTGGGAAATGTAGCAGATGTGCTTGGAGGTGAAACAAAAGATGAAGTTGTGGTTAGGTATTCAAGTTGATATTGAACAAAATCTTTTCCAGTAGTGATCTGGAGTTGGTCAGCAAGGCTTTGAATCTTATCAAAATTCATCCATAGTTCATGATCAGTTTTAACAGACAAAGATTCTAAAGAGATAGAGTAAGTTTCAACCTTTAAAGGTTCTAATGTTATCTTAGAGATACAGGAGTCAGAATCGGAACTTGTAAGTGATAATTCTATCTACTCTTCAAAAGGAATTTTCTCAAAAGGTGAACAAATCTTTAGGCAAAGAAGTTGTTCTTTTAATTTTACGAACTGCACTTTTAGTGATGGGTAATCTAAGTTTTCTGAGTAGTCTTTCTGGATCTTCAACAATAAAGGGTGGATTTGGGTCAGGGTTTGACCTGGTATGCCTTTTGGAAGCCAGAATGTATACACCCTAAACTAATGAGATTTGTGAATTCAACCTATCTTTGAATACTAGAAACTGAGAAGTACGGAACCAATTCTTTGAAATCTCTTTAGATATTTCCTAGGAATGATTTAACAGTCGTTCCCCGACAATGGTGCCAAAAAGTTGGTCCTTACAATCTCCTAGGTTGAAAAGGAAATCGAGAAGGGTAACTTCATCTCAGTAGCTATCCGTACTGAGCATGAGAGGGATCTCTCTAAGTCCTTTATCATTGATATGACTTTAAAGCAAATGAATTTTAGGCTAAATATGTGTATTTGTTTGTTTGTAAAAATTTGGTTTTTAGGGTTTGCTGAACTTAGGGTTTGGAGCCACAAATAGGTCTAAGCTATAGGAGTGCAAGAGAAAATATGAGAAGGAGCTAGATATCAAAATCCATGGTATATTTTGAGTATTGTTAGTGCAATATAGAGGATATAGTGTGGAAGAAACTAATGAGCATATATAAACATGATTTCATTAGCTTGGGAAGACATACATATAACTATGAAAACCAGATAACAGAGCTAGAAAAACAATAATTTTGTGTATTTTATTGGAAGGAATTCATAGAAAGAAGAGATATAATGTAGATAAATATGTTTAAACCATGAGAAAACAAGTAGAATGAAGTACAAGCACCATGAACTCATTGGGCTAGAGTTCCTTGAAAATAGCTACAACCTATCTCTATATTAGTTGAAAAGATGATTACATGCAAGCCTCCTTCACAAAAAGTTCAACCCTCTTCTCCTCAAGAGAAAAGATACATATAGACTCTCCTAGACCACTTGCCCACCTTCAGGAGTAGAATTCCTTGGTGGAGGAACTGACTCCAAGATTCTCTCAACCAACAGGTGAGAGTGAGGAGGTGAAACTCAAACACTTCATGGAGAGTTTTTTTTGGAGTTTTCTTCTTTTATGAGGCCTAATAAACATTAAAAACAACCCATGGTGTACATTTATTCATGCCTACATCACCTAGCCTCGAAACTAGTGCCATTACAAAGATAATCTTAAATTTTACTAAGTCAAACTAGAAACTAGAAATTTTACACAGTGAAATTTACAAATTAAAACACAAAAAAGTGCAGAAGTGCAACGTCAACTTTGAGTTGATTTTCAGGTGCCTTCCAGGGGTCAAAATGCAAAAATGAGAGAATGGTCAACTATCCCTTCAAGTCTATTTTCCCGAACAGTTTGTATTTCTAAATTTGGACCATGGGAAGACCTTCAAAACTCTATTCTCCCAATGTCGCTCCAAAAGCGCAATGTCTGTCAAAAAAGGGTCCAAAATGCTAGTTTTTTGCCACTTTTATGCATTTTTCTCCAAAAATAAGCCACCTCTGCAAAATATGAGAAAATGTATTTTTATAGGATGGAAAGAGTTTTCCAAAAAAGTAGACCTTTCCTCAAATGGAGGTTTGAGGAAAAAGTGCAGCGCCAAGGCATTGCGCTTCTGGAGCAGCTGAATTTCTGAACTTGGACCAAAATTTCTCAAAAAACTCAAAATGATCAGAATTTCCTCAAACTTGGAGGGAAGGTGTAAAAACATGTTTTTTATAGCTTCATTGATGCTTTATCAAGTATTTCTAAGTTCCCTCATCCTTTTGGTCATTTTTGGCCTTCTTGAGCTTATTTTCAAGTTGCTTCACTTTGACATTGGTGGTCATGTTTCGAGCTTGATAGTGGTGCGCAATGCGTTTGAGCAATTGATCATCCTTGTTTTCCTTCTCAAGGAGCTTCTCCAAGTGTTAATTTACCTTATTTAGCCAATATTCCTTATCTTGATGGACCTTTAGGGCAATCCTGTCTTCTAGGTCAAGGTCCTCATTGAGACGAATTTGTTCTTGCTCTTCTTGCAAATATTTCTTGAGGCCTCTTGTTCTTGGTCTTTTCCCTTTTCCTCTCCCCTTTGATGCTTCAGGCTGACTTGATTCCATGATCTCCTTACCTTTGCCAACTTGCTGCAATAACTTGGCTTTTTCCTTTTCTAGGATCAACTCCTTTGCTTTGAGTTGACTGTTTCCTTGTTCAAGGAATGATATAACAAATTTTTCCCTTTCCAAATTTATTGCTAGCTCCTTGATTTGGTAGTCCTTATCCCTGATTATCTGTCGCATGTTTGAGGTCTGATATTCAGTCTCTAGATTAACTAGTTCAAACTCATGCTCAACCATGTCTTTCTCTTTTGATGCCAGTTCGTGCTTTGTTAATGAAGAAGGCTTGGCCCCTTTCTCTCTGTGAGAAGAAAACACAAGCCTTTGCCCTTTCTTATACACTTTAATCACCTCAGGTTTGGATAGCTGGGTCTTCTCCACTATTTTTCTAGATGACCCCACCTTTGTTTGTTGTTTTGGCACACTAGGAGACTGAGATGCTGCATTTTCCTCATGCCATTTCAAGGCTGCTTCCAAAAAGGCTTCCCAAGCCATACCTTTCTCTACCAGCTAGTGAAGGACAATGGTTTTGATCAGACTGTGATGAAACAAGCTTGGAGAGTGCTCTTTGTCCTTTAATTGTATCTTTTCTGACATTTTGGAAATACTCCTGAATAGATAATTACACATTTTGAGTGGCTTTTGAGAGGTGAAATGCATCAGGAGGCGAATATGATAGGCATAAAACCTAGAGAATCTACCTTCACAAGTGAAAAATCTCATGACAATTTTCATCAAAGGGGTGTATTTCTACAATAAATATCTGAAAGGCATGAGGTGAGTATGTGTTTCTCTCTATATGGTGTCTTCAGGAAAGGCTTGTAGTATTCTAGATCTAGGCTCATTCCTTTGAACCAATATTCACCATTGTCCAATAACCCAGTTGCAATTGACATGGAGACCACTAAAAAACTAAACTCAACACCAGCAATGACAACCATTTTTCCTCTCAGTTGAGTTGCCACCCAATCTGTTAATTTCTCATGAAATCCCACCTCACTCATCCTTTTGCAAAATTCCAGGCAATGGTTAAAATGGCTCATTAAACATGTATGCAGGTGTAGGATATCATTTTATATGTTTTAGAAATAAAAAATAATGATGGCCACTTTTACCCTATCATTTCCCATGCAAATTTTGCTACAAACCCAAACTTGAAGAACCATTGACATGAGATGAAACTGGAAAAGCAAAAGAGGGATGATGATGGTGTACTTACTTGTTCCTTGGCTTAGAATTTAGTAAAATCAAGCTTGCAAGTGAAAATATGAAATTTGGGAGAGTTTTGAAGGATTTCAGGGCACTTTGTCTTCCGCGTAGCGCTGTGTTCCTGAGCACGGCACCGGCCTCCTAAGTGCAACATAGTGCTTCTAAGCACAGCAGAGTGCTTCTAAGTGGAGTGCAGTGCTTCTAAGTGTAGCGCTTGAAATTGTTTGCCAATTTCACCTAGGAAAACGGCTTTTTTGCTCTCTTGGGCGGGATAGCTTGATAGCAAAGAGTTAATAGGATGTGAATGAAGGAGTTTGGGGGCTTTTGAGTTCATATAGGGAAAGTTTATTCACTTTGTCAAAAAGAAATGGGACCCACCCTCCTTTAAAAACTTATTTTTCACTTTATGAAAACAAAGTTACCTTTACCATTGAAAACCTGAGATGTCCTTTACTTCCCTGAGTGTTGGAGCTTCTTTTTCTGGAACTTTTGGAACATGAGATTATGAGGAGTGTGTGAAAAGTCAAAATCAACTCCCAAAAGTTCTTTGTCATGTTTTATTCACTGCTGGTTTTTCTCATGAAAATGATGGACCTTGGAAACCCTAGCGACCAAATGGATGACCTGAGACCAAATGGAATGATGATGATGGCTAACTCATTTTTATTGTGACACCTCCATAAAGTGTGATAGGTGACTAGCATGAGTAAAACTCCAAAGAATGACTTTATATTTAGACTGACCAATCAATGACCAAATTTTTCTGTGTAAACATAGTAACATAAAAATTTGATTTTGAAAGTCTGGAAAAAACATAGTAAAAGCGTATTCGATCTAAGTGACAGGCTAACAAGACTGACACTAACAGGATGGATGATTTGAAGAATAATATCAAAGCTAAGATAGATAGTTTTATCTATACCATGGTAGCTAATATCTATGGAATAGAAGCAAAATTAGATTTGAAGAAACACATAGAAGGTTTGAAGGAAGGTTGGACAAAGTTGTTACAAGAAAGGCTTCCCAATGACGAAAAGGTAGTAGAGGAAACTCATGATGAGAAAAAAAGAAATGTTAATCATGATTTCTAAGAATCTAATATTGGATTGTATTGAAGCCTCGAAAATCATTGCGACAACATGGGGGATAGCCACCCAGTTGGGGACTTGTACACCATCCCTTATCTGTTTGGTTTGGTGGCTTTGACTGGATTTATGGGACCAATTTGCCAATCTGAAAGATGGTAGGATGGGGTATGTGTTTGATTATCAAAGATGATTTGGTACATGAGGGTGATTTCAAGAGAAAAATTAAACTATA
>APFE030790556.1:121154-142562 GCA_000404065.3 Pinus taeda
ACTAAAATTGATTTAAAACCTAAAAATCTGATCTTGATTGGTGTTGGCTTCTGATTTTCTTCCGCTTCTCGTAGATATCTATCATTGCCTGAACTCTTGGAGGTCTCCTAATTATTATCTTTACTTGTCCCGCATAAAATGTATCTAAAAGTGATGGCGACATTTGGATGATAGAATTGGTTAAGCATCGTAGGGCCATCAATTGACTATGCGGTTTTACTAGGTATGACCAATAAGCTTCCTAATTTAAATGTAACAGATTTCTAATCCATTGTCCTTTTGCAGTAAGACTTTCGTGCCAACTTCATTGCAAATCATCAATCTTTTGTAGATATCCTCGTGAGCATCTTTGAATAAAACCAGTTCTATCCATCTCGTGCTTGTTAGGATTTGACCTCCAATGCTTTATAACTTCGGAGGGTTCTTCATTTTCAGCAGCAAATTTCTCCTCAAATGCTTTATCATAAACCTTGTGTGGTTGAGGTAAATGATACATTCTTTTGATATCCTTGGGTTTAAAAGAGCTGATGACCACTTGCCTTGAGGTCACGAATTCTTTATATTCAATGTTCACATTCTCAATAACCCATTTCACCATATCAGTGTAGGGTAATAATTTTGGCTTGGCTGCTACCTTATGCAGAACAAAGCATGCTACCTCAGAATAAGAAGTGTCTGAGGATTGAATATCATCTATCATCGCTTCCTTCTATATTTCCTTCTCAAATATGTCATAAACATTTTCCTAGGAGCCAACACCACACTCTGGTAGACAAGTTGTATCAAAAAATAAAGGTGATGATTCCAATACATCTTCAGCCATGGACTATGTAACCTTTCCCTTATTCATTTTAACCATCAATCCGAGTAATTTAGTCTCTGTTATAGTCCTATCACCACAAAGAAGATGAGAGTGATAGTGCAGAGGATGAGAAAGAGAACTATAACGACATGCAAATATGAAAACCTTATTCAAATTAACGAAACTAAAACACTTAAATGATCCCGTAATGGTGAGAAGACATTGAATTTCTTGAGCCGTGGGATCATAAATATCCATAACCTGAAACGATATCCCCGTAAGATTCGGATTAACTCACATTAGTGTAGTCTTAATACGTGCAATATAATTTAATGACGTGTTAGTGGTTTCAGATTCTCTCGCAAATCGACTATTCGCAATGTCACATAATATGTTTGATTTGCAGTTTTTTGATTTGCAAGATTGCGATCTGACGGATGCGAACATGTTTTGATATTATAGTTAATTCGTTTATCGGGTCCATCATCGCACCGCAATATGTAAAGGAAGGTTTAACATGTTTTATTGCTTTTTTGCGATGCGAAAAGTCTGACATGATTTGAACAAAAAGGAATATTCCAAGATTTTGCACATATCGCAAATCGGTGATGTTTCAAATGCTAACATTAAGTGTTGCACACAAGACTTTGCAAAATGTGAAATGTGATTTCACTATGTAGTGGGGTTCTTGGATTTTTATTTAGATTTTAATGAATTTAAATAAAATTATTTTCTAAAGGGTCCCCATTTGTTATCTAAAGGATTTCACGAAATGGGGGTTGTTGTACAACACAAAAATTGGCAATTCACTGGAAGAACCAATTATCTTTGATAATTTTGAAGTTTCTAAAACTTTAAAAGTAAAGATAGTTTAGGAAATAGAATTTGGATGAAATTTAAGATAAATAACATTTCTCTAAATAATAAAAACAAACTCACCTAATTATAATTCATTTGATATCCTCTTAAAGATGAAAATTCCTTTGTCTATATTAGTCTTTACTTAGTTTAAAAAAAAGTAGGAGGTCTTTGCAGATCAACATTTTAATGTACTCATTTGTCCTAGGTAGAGCCTTTGCTACCAATAGGCGTCCATATCCTCGACAAGGTTACCTTTTAACCAACAACGATTCAATGTCCCATCCAGATAAGAATGCCTTTTCTAGAGATAAATTCAAAATCATATACTTCTTCTCCTTTTTTTTAAACAATTTTTTTTTTGCAAAAACTTTCTTTTGATTACTCAAAAGTCATTGTCTTGGTTTGCTGTACAAATAATGAGAATGCCATTCACTAGTTGTAATTGGACTGAACAAGCTCACTTGTGATGAGACCCCTTGTCTTAAGATTAAAATAATCTCAAGCCATTACCCTGTTTTGGTATGCAGTATTGGTAATGTCAGTCTATTATTTCCTTATAAACATGGTAAGCAGGCTCTTAATGAGACCTCTTATCTTTTAAGTTTTAGCATATTTTAGAATTACACTCTAAAGAGAGAAAAGTTTACTGGATGGGGAGAACCATTGACCCTTTAAGATTTATGGATGACAATTATGGAGTTAAATATGCTTATCCACAAATAGTCTTTACTTGGTTAAAGATACTTTTCTTGACTGATAAAAGAACAAAAGTTTTTTATAAAGTTGGAGGTTTTTCAAAGAATAAATAATTTTGGTGGAAAAGAAAATTTCAGAGATTCATGGAACTTAGCTAATTTTAAAATATTATAATTGTTTCCTTAACAATCTCTACTTCTAAAAGCGGAAAATCAAAATATTTCAAAATATTTATTGTGAAGCCAAAAGTAAATACTATTCAACATTTATTTTCCTAGAAAGCATAAAAATGAAAGAATATAAACGTGATAATGTTACAATTAGGAGAAGTTATCTCCTTAGAAAATAATTTCTTCAAGATAAGCCCATTAACAGGAAGAGAATTTCCTCTTCTTGATAAACCTTGTAATATAAAGGTTGATGGGCCTACTTGCTCCACAATCTAAATGGTCTGAGCCATAGTCTTTGGAATTAGGTGTCTTTACCTTTTTCCTCGTGTGCTTTGTCCCATTTCAAGACAAGATTTCGGATTTGAAATGACTTGGTGGAAACTGAACTTGCATCAAAAGAAGTTTAAACTAACTGTTGATGACAGATATGTGTGATCTTTTCTTTCTCTCTTTCCTCTTCTAATTTGGGAATTTGATCTTGCCTTAATTGTAATGAAGAAGAAGGAGCTTCTTCAAGGAATTGCACTAGGGCCAGAGAGGGAATAGCTAGATTTGATGGAATGACAACTTCTTTCCCATAAACCAAATTAAATGGAGAAGTGCCTATTGAGGCCTTCTCGTTGATTTTGTCTGCCCATAGAGAAAATGTCAAAGATTTGTGCCAATTCTTTTGGCTTTGGTCGACAGTCCGTTTAATGATTCTAAGGAGATTTTTGTTAGCTGACTCTGCTAACCCGTTCCCTTGAGGATAGTAATCGACATAATACTTCAATTTAAAACCTCTTTTTAGTGCAAATTTAGTCATACTGTTTCCAAAAAAATAAGATGCATTGTTGAACATGAGTGCATTAGGTAAGCCAAATCTGGTTATGATAAATCAATCAATGAATTCAATAATTGCATCAGAATTGACTACTTTTAGCGGAATCGCTTCCACCCAATTGGTAAAATAATATGTTGTAGTAAGAATATATTTGTGTTGTTTTGAAGAGTTAGGAATGATCTCACCTACGACATCCAATCCACATTGTTCAGTGTTGACTGGTTGTAAGGGAAATGTTGGTTTCCTTTATCTTCCTGCAGTTGTTTGGCATACTTTGCATATTGACATATATTCATGAGTGTCCTTGAATAGTGTTGGCAATTAATAATCGGCATGAAGAATTTTGTGCGTTGTTGTATCTCCTCCAAAATGTCCACCCGTTGGGCCATCATGGAGTTCCTGCAAAACTTTATTTGCTTCAGATTTCTCAAGGCATCTTAGCAAAATGGAAACAATTTTTTTTAGAAATAACACATTGTCAATGATTTGATATTGATTAGCTTTCAACCTTAAAGCTCTTTTCCTTTTATAACCGAGTTCAGGAGGAGAAAAACCATTTCTCAAATAAAAAATCAGATCAACATATTGGGATTCAGACTCATTTAGATTTACCTAAGATATTTTCACAATATTACCTGAATCTTCATCTACTGATATGTTGGAAGCTCCTGCTAACATCCTGTAAAAACCTTGCCCTTTGACAATTTTAGATGGTTTAATTTCAATGTCATATTCATGTAGTGTTGTCACCCAATTTTCCCTTTTCTCTCCTAATTCTTTTTGCACTAATAAATTTCTCACAAATGAGAATGGGACTATTACTTTAGTGTCTTTTTTAAGAAGAAAAAGTCTGAAATGCTTTTTAGATTTGAAAACAACAAAAGGTTGTTTTTCAATGTCTGAGTAATTCAATTCATTGCGTTGCAAATTGGAGCTAAAGAAAGAGATTTGTACTTCAATTTTCTGATCGTTGATTGGTGTCAAAATGGATGCATATGATGTTTCAGAGGAAAAATTATATAAAATAAAATGATTAGAAAAGTTCAGGGTTTCCAAAGAGGGAGCATTTATAATTGTCTGTTTGATAAGATTGAAAGCTTCTCGCTCACTATGTCCCCATTTAAAAACCAATTTTTTCTTGATCATGGATTGCAAGGGTAAAAAGAATTGTGAAAAGTAAGGGACACATCTCTTAACAAAATCTATCTGACTTGGGAAGGACTGCATGGATTTTTTGTTGTGAGGCAAAGAGATTTCAAAAATGTCTTTTATCCTATTAGGATCTATGTGAATGCCATCTTTTGATACAATAAATCTAAGAAGGTTACCTTCACTTAAAGCAAAGTAAGACTTATTTGGGTTTAGAGAAATTCGATATGTTTTACAATGTTCAAAGATTTGTTTTAAGTATTTTAAATGATTACTGTGTTTCTTTGAATATATTGTTATATCATCTAAATAAATGACTACAGTTTTATTTACCAAACCTTTGAAAGCTATATCCATTGCTCTCTGTAATGTTGCACAAACATTGATTAATCTAAACGACATCTTTTGATAGGTGTATGTTCCCCACTTGGTTAAGAATGTGGCTTTTAGTTGATCATCTCGATGTACAAGAATTTGATTGTAATATAAAAATCCATCTAGAAAATACATTAGTTCTGAACATGCAACTGACTGCATACCTATTCCATAGGAGGCAGTGGAAAGTTGTTCTTCTGACAAGCCTTGTTGAGATTGTGAAAGTCTATGAAAATTCGAATATCACCATTCTTTTTCCTGACTGGTACTAGGTTAGAAACCCACCTTGAATGTCTAACAAGAAAAATGATTTTGGCTTTAGAAGTTTGTTTAATTCAGATTTGATTTGATTCTCTAAATTTGGATGAATTTTTCTCAACTTCTGTTGTACAAGATTTTCATCAATTATCATAGGAATAATGTGTTTTATGATAGAAGTATCATACGTTTTAAGATCATCAAAATTCCAAGAAAAAACATTTTTATATCTTCTCAACAAATGAATGAAGGATAACCTTTCACAAGCTGCAAGTCCAAGACCTAGATTAATATTATGTGGTTTTAGATCAGTTCCAATATTTACTAATTCAAACCTCAATGTTGAACTTTGAATTTTTGAATTGGTTGGTTTCTTGAATATGTCTTTAAGATCATACAGATCTTCCAGCTTAACTACAGATTTGGGTATGGGATTTTCATTTGTATTATGTTTAAGCTGACTATCATGCTGGTATTCACCTATTATTTGGTCGTCGTATGACCCTTTGGATGTAAGAAGTTTATGATATCTAGATCATCATTAAAAACTTTCCAATTGGTGATATTATCGGGAATATAAGGTCTAGAAATTAATTCTATAGAAAATTGGCCAGGACTATAATCTTCTGATGGGATGAGTTTGGAAGCAATGTTAGCCAACAGATCAACACTTTCATTCTGAAGTCTTGGTATCTAAGAGATATTAAATGCTGAAAAATGCAAGGTAAGGTCCTGGAAAAATGATTGATAATGCTTTAAATGTCAAGAAAGGCAGTGTTACACAACATTTTGTCATTGTCCCTGTACTTCCCGTTCCTTGATCCTGGAGGACCTCTACAGTGAACCCCACATGCTTTGTCTTCATGAAGACACTCCCATTGTGTTCCTCTTCATGAGCAGATCAATTCCATTTTGCATCATTTCCCCTTAAAATTCTGTTTTTCGCAGTTTACAAGACCGACACTAATGACCTTTGTGTTCCTCGTGCCACTATGCAGAGATTAGCACTATCACTAGCACCAACCGAAGCAACTGAGTTGTGTTCCAAGTTGCACCGGTCTTGTTATGGAAAGTCTTTTAAATTAAGAGCTAAAGCTTCCAGCTCTAGAAGCTTCGTAACAGAAGTCTGGTAAATGGTTTGGCCGGATGGGGTCAAGGATGTCAGTTTGGGCTCCTTTCCCCTATAATGATGGAACTACCTCAAGGGATAAGACCTTCTCCCATGGGAAGAGGATCCATCTCCCATCCCTTCATCCTTTATAAACCTCCCTTCTTCCCAAGGACAAGCTAGTGTTAATGTTGGTGTGTTAGTGCTATTTTGGTTTAGAGTGACCAACAAGCTATTCATAATTGTAGCTATCTAGTTATGTGAGGGAGAAGTGTGATTTGGTTTGGAGTGAAGCCTAAAGGAAAGAGCCTTAAAAATATTGTTGATTAAGGTTATAATGGAATGCTAGCAGAAGTGTGTGGGAAATTGGTCTTGTCAGAGGAGAACCGCAACATCAAGACAATGGTTGTAATATCTTTGATATCAATATATATGCAACTATCGATTGATTTCCTACACATTTTGTCATCTTACATATTCATGGCTTAATGTTTCTTGAATTGTTAAGTAGGTTGAATTACAATTTGTCTATTATCATGGTTGTTGTTTGTTGTTGTTTACTTGTTTCAGGTGCTTGAAGAAGGAAGCGAGAGATAGCTGGAGCAAGCAAGCAAGGAAATCATCAAACATGATAAGCATACTAAGAGGTAGGCCCTCTTAATTGGTTCTAACCTAAGGAAATCTTCCATAGAATGTATCTGTTGTGGCTAGACCCATTATCGGGCTAGAGGAATTTGCTTGTGTCCGCACCTATAATTTTACTTCAACACAGGCAGTGAATGGTGTTCCTTACTTGTTTGCTCATGATTTCAGAGTCTCCAAATACTTGGAGGTATTTGATATCAAAGCCTATGGCTTTGTACAATCCTTGAATTAATGCCTCACACTCAGCAGTGTTATTCGTGCATTCAAATTCATGTCTGCATGCCAACATAGTTTTCCCTCCTTCAGGGCTAACTAATATGCAACCTGCCCCTACTCCATCATTAGATTTAGATCCATCAAAAAGTAATTTCCAAAACAAAGAATTAACTGCAGGTTTATCTAAAAAATTGATACATTTGGAAGAATCTGTTTGCGAATAATTTTCAATCTGTGAGGTAACAAAATTATCCAGGAAAGGTGAAGTTTGTGCATTAAAATTTCCCAAAAATGATTCAATAGAATAAGTTCCAATGATATTATTATTGTATGCAACAGGCTCATTTTCTCCTTCCAATTCAGTCGCAATGTACTTTAAATGCTTCTCACAGTCAACCCTTATTTGATTTGGCTTTCCATTGTAAGGAAGCCACATGTGAGACTACTTTGTTGCGAAATAGCCATGAATCTTTTCAGAGGAATCTCTACTAAGGATAAAGCTGTAAAATTTAGGAATATCAGTGATTACTATGTCAATTACTTGACATACTCTCAGATTTGACGAGAGTCTGATGGTAATTGAATTAATTTCTCCTATGACTTTGACTTGTGTTTGATCTAACTATACAATGTGAACACGATATTTCTGGGGTAAAAAATTTAATTTCATGTAGACTGCTTTTGGCATAATGTTGGGTGAAGCCCCTGAATCAACTAAACAATTGTGTAGATTCTTATTAAAGATTTCAAAATTCAAAAGAAATGGAGGAGTGTGAGAATTAGATCTACCACCAATTAAAACAACATTAGTTGATTTGACTTTATTTGATGAAGTACTGGGAGGCTTACCCATTCCTTGAGCAGCTTGAGAAATTATAGCAGTAGGAAGAGGAGACATGGGAACTGCATTTAATTCCTTGAGTAATAGATTTTGTTGATGTTTCAGCTTGCTAAGGTCATATAGCGTAATATTAGCTCTGGTCTTCTTCATGTCTTCGACTATGCTGTATTCCATATCATCAGAAATTAACAAGGTTTTGGTTGAATGTGAAGGATTAGATTGAGGTGGGGATGTTTGAGTAGACTTGGGAGAAGATTTTTTACTGATTTATTTTTCTTTAACAACAGGAGTTGATGTTTTTTGTTTTTGACTTGACTGCAGAAAATCAGTAGCACTTTCTCTTCTGGTGGCAACAGGTAAAGCTTCTTCTTCTTCATTGTCTAACAAAGAAAGAATAAAATCCCACATTCCATGTACTTCAACCAGCTCTTAATCATCATTTTGTTCATCAACTATTGATACTTCTTCTTCTTCCAAATCTTATTTAGCATTTGATATGGTATTTGGAGGTTTAGGATTAGAGATTGGATTTCTTTTAAAAGATATAAAAGGTTTTCAAGAAGAAGTTTCATCTACTTGCTTCTTTATCTCAATCATTTCATTGGACATGGTTTTAAGTACTTTTTGCAGACCTTCAAGATCGAAAGGGTCTTTAGGTGTTTTCTTCTTAGATTCATCTTTGAAGATAACCTTTTTGGATTTTCTTTCTTCTAATGAATTTTTCTTATCTAAGGCTAAAATCTGTTTCTCTACAGCTATATACCTTCTTACATGTTTTCAGCCAAGGTTGGCTTAACAACTCTGTTAGGGTCCTATAATTTAGAGGATCTTAAGGTGATTGAGTATGTCATATTTGCGAGATTTCATATTGTTAATAGATTTAAATATTCAATTGATTTCACAAAAAAAAAAACAGAAATGAAAAGAGGGTATATAAAAAAAAGAGAGAGAGAAAAATAACATAAGAAAAAGAAAAGAAAAGAAAAGAAAAGAAAACCGCAAATATTGTTCAATTCATACAGTCTAAGCATGATTGAACAAATTTCAATTTCTGTTGATAGGATAGAAAATAAAGATCTTCCAAATAGTTTAAGCTTGGCAAATCATTAGCTAGGTAGAAATAAAATTGGTTCAACTGTTCAATCTGGACCAATAGGAGAGATAATGGATAGAGTAGGTTAGAAATAAATTAAAAAAAAAAATGAAAAGAAAAAAGAAAGTGAAAAAGGGTCTGCAAATCCAAATGCACCTTGCAAATGCAAAAAAAAAAAAATGTTAGATTAGAAAAATAAGGGTAGGTAGGTTGAGGAAAATTACAAAGGGAAAAAGACATGAAAAGATCTTTTTAAAAAGTATTATGACATAGTCATATTTTTTTCTTCCTAATTTTAGGAAAGAAATTAAGAAGGGAAAGGAGTCTCATGTCATTATTCCTAACTCCACTTTATACTCCTATACTCCGCCCCCTATTAACTCTCCTATCCCACCATTCACTTACCCATCACATCAAATATTACCCACTCCTCACCTCTCATCTAATCTCCGCACCCACCATATGATCTGACGGCCCATATGACATTCCGGCCCCCCCTCACCCTCTGAATGTTAATGTTGGGGGGGGGGGTCTAAAATTAGTGGTTTCAAGTCACGTACTTGTCACACTGTCAGAATTTTGCACCCCCCGCTCATTCCACTTACCACTCCAAGGGCCCCCCAAAAAGTGGTTTCCGCCTTCACTAAACCACCTCCCCCGTTGTGACCATTCACCAAGCCCACCGCCTCATGATGCCACTCTGTCCCATCTGCATATCACCTCCATTCCCATGCTATTCTGTTGCGCATTCAATGGGCTGGACCGTTAGCCAATGGACCCATGCCACTTTAGGCCAATCCAACGGGAACACTCCTAAAACTACAAATGCACCATTTCCCACCCATTTACAAATTTTAACGTGCTCTCTCTACTTACAGATGAAATTCAAGATTCATTCAGGCATACATAGAGAAAGCAGTGAGCACACTGAGACAACAATATAGTTACATAAGGCTCAAGTTTTCTACATTGATCAAACATTCCCCTTCTTGAATCTCACTTCCTATTCATTCCCTTTTCTTTTGGCCTCTCTGAATTCCCATTTCTTCTCATCCCTTTCTATTGCAGTTCAACTACAAATTCAACACAATTCTGGTTTAAATTTTGTAGAAGAAAACCATAACACCAAATAAGAAAGAACAGGAGATCTTCAATCCAATGGTGCACCCGCCACTAGACTTGGATCACATTCCACTCACAGACAGAGACTTTAAAATACATGAGACACTCTCGTAATTTGATTTGTTTGACATCTACTGGTGGTGGGATGATAAATTTGTTGATGAAATAGATGACATATGGCTCTTGGACACCAATTTGCCTTTCTATATCTTTCCTAAAACCCATAGCTTCCCAAATTAATCGGAAAATGACAGTCATGCTATAACCCAAAGAAAAGGGCAGTGATAGCCCCAGTAGGAGACATATTGTTTACCATTGATGTCAAATCTATAATGCAGATGATGTAGGCTCCTATCATTGGAGGAATCACTCCCTTTTCCCATGATATCCTCAGTGAAATGTATCAGAGGCTAGACTTCACCATAAGAGATAAAACCTTAGAACTCTTCATGACTAAACAAACCCCACTGCCTAGCAAGAATCCTCCTTATTTCTCCTCTTCTTTCCCAGATAGAACCAAGCATATAGCCACTGTACTTTCATATTTACTAGGCTATTATTTAGATTAGTGGCTTGATGAGGCTATAATAGGTTTCCTGTCCATCTTATTAACAGAGTCAAACCCCTCTATCCTATTCAATTTCAGTCAACTCCTAGTAGATGCCATCCATGAGAAATTTGTAAATTTCCTCATAGAGGAATTTTTTTAGTACTCTTCAGTACTTGTATATATGTTTGTTTATTGTCAGGCAGACAGATTTCAGTTTACAATGCACAAGTTAAATGAAGAAGGTGTGTTAGCACCTGTATTGAACCTCAGGTTGAAGGAAGGCAATACGAGGGTAACCACAAACCATGCTTAGCCAAGTAGCTAGCCCTGCTAGGCCAGGAGAGGGCTCTCTCCATAAAGATCTCATCCAAACTGACTAGATCTAGAAACTAATATTAGGCTAGATATAGTAGCACAAGGTTTGATTTGATTTTGAAGGGTTTTGCTGGATTAGGAGGAGCCACATAGTTAGGGCAAGGAAATTAGGTCAAAACTACAGGGTGTTCGATGGGGCAAGGTAGGCACAATTATCAGAACCTTAGGGTTTTTATGGATGAGGTGAAAATACAAGTGAGGAGCTAGGAAGAGCATGTAAACCTCATGGATTCTTCCTAAACTAAAGAAAACACAAACTGTGAAATGTCTACCCAAAATAGAGCATAAAAGTTATGGATTATGCCTTTCAAACTTGTATACATTCACATAAGAGTATGAAATGGAGTCAAAAATAAATTTTAAGACATGAAAACATAAGGAAAACTGAACTAAGCATCATACCACATGGATCCCAAAGAAATAGCTGCAATTTTTCATTAATCTCCTGTTGTAACTGATACAAAATGATATGAAATCAAAACATAAGCATCCCACTGAGTCCAATCATTACAATGACTGAGAAAATGCATCATGTAGACCCCAAACAACTCATCCTAGGCTCAGGAAGTCGAATCCATGATAGGAGGAGTTGTTTCTAACAAAAATTTGAACTGCTAGCAAGAAAATAGGGTGGTCAAAGTGACTCATTCCTAATCCAAGCAAATTGATTCATTACACCTCATGAACTTGATTTACCTAATTTATTTACCCTAGTAAGTACTAGAAACATGATAATTACATTCAACTCATAATTTACATGGATAAAATCATGTTTTTCCAAGGTGAAAGTGAAAACTAGGACGAGATAGTGAAAATTTGGACAAACTATCAAACGTGCAGCGCCAATGCCAGGCGCACCCTTCATCTTCAGGTGGCCTTTTGGGTTCCTTCCCAGTGTCCAAATTGGGCCCAAAATAGCTTTTTGGAAAGCTCTTCAAGTCTAATTTCCAGAGCATCTTGAATTTTTGCATTTGGAGTTCATTTTCCCTATCAAACGTCAATTCTCCCGACACTGCTCAGTGCGTAGCGCCCAGGCTAAAAAGAGGGTAGAAAGGTCATTTTTTGAGGGGTTTTGGCCCTTTTGGTCAACTAGTTATGCTCCAAAACCTTAGAAAATGCACATGGTGCATGTACTCATCATTGCGAATCCAAAAATTCTGACCATTTTGTCATTGGATGCCCCAAAAAAGATTGTAGCGCACAAGGTGCTGCACGTTTGCCTTCCATGTTTGTGCGAAAAACTAGACTGAAAAACACAGCAACTTCCTTCAAGCTCAAAAAATGGTCCAACATGCCCAAAATTTTGTTTTTATGACTGATAAAAGGTTAGAGGCATGTAGGGATGCCTCAACAAGTATGTTAAGTCTCCTCTTCTCCTCTTGCTTGGTCAACTTGTCAATTTTCTCATGAGCTCTTTTGAGCTTACTCCTTTCCACTTGGTTTCTCCTTGCATAATACTTGGCCATATTCCTTTGTAACTCAACATCTCTGTTTTCTTTGTCCAATAGGGTCTCCAAGTGTGTGTTCACTTTCTCAAGCCAAAACTCTCCGTTCTCAACTATGTCCTTGACCAATTGCTCATCTAGAGTGAGCTGCTCCTCTAAGCTCCTCCAATTCTGCATTTTCATTGTAGGTGTCTCATACTGAAATTTTTAATCATTCCACTAGGTCATGCGAAAGCGGCCCATTGATGGTTTTCTTCTTCTCAGAAAATCAAATTTTCCCTCATGAGGTGCATTTGCTAACCCATATCCATGTTGCATTCAGTTATATTATTTGCAATTCCTTCTTGTGCTAAGGATCAATTTGTAGTATTCTAGATACATGGTGTTTGCAATGGCTATTCTTAACAAGCTTGATCAAAGGAATGGATACTTTCAATTTAGCAATTTCACTTTCTAAATTAAAAGATGTGACTTTTTCTACCTCTTTGACACTGATGTCCCTCTTATCTGTTTGCTCCTTCGTTGCACTATCCTTTTTCTGATTGTCTTTCTCTTTTGCAGTTGTACTTGTTGATGGTTGTTTTACCTTGGTAGGATTCTAATTGGCATGCTCCTTTCCTTTTTTCTGATTGTTTGAGAGATCATTCTTTGAATGAACATCCTTCCTCTTTTGAATAGGACTGATCGGTACATCTTTGCTCTTCAAAGAATATTGTTTTTGCTGTGCGCTCAAAGCATTCATATAACCACGCTGAAAATTGTCAGATTCGGTCTCCAAAACAACATCATTTGCTAAGATGTAATCCTCATCCTTTAGAATGTCGGAACTTTTTGCATACTCCTCATCTTCGGTCAGAAATATAGGCATACCACAACTTACTTATCACTCATCCTCAACAGATCATTCTCCACCAGACACCTCCACACCATCTACATCACCATTTCATGTAGCCATTCATTCACCCAATAGAAATGATGACAATGATGAGGAACATGATGGCAGTGAGGGACATGATGTACACACTGAGCATGGTCAGAGTAGTATACCATAAAGGAACAATTTGCAGCCATTTTCTTCCACCTATCAGAGGGGAAAGAGGTAGGTGTTTACCCCACAAAAAGTGGGAGAGGCCTTGCCTTCATCGTCAGCATTATAGGTTAAAGGAAAAGAGAAAATGGTAGAGGAAGTAGAGGTCAAACATCAGCATGAAGAACATGACATTGAAAATGATTTTCTCCTTGTGGACACTAGTGATGATGAGGGAAACAAATCTTCTCAAGCTTACTTGAGAGCAAAGGATGCCAAAATCATGGAGCTTGAGGTTAATTTACAGAGAGCCCAATATGTTATCTCCTTTTATGAGCAAGAGAACAAGCAACTAGAGGTTAAGCACGAGTTGATGCAATCCAAGTATATCAATGCAAAAAGGGAGGTTGAGGAAGCCAAGTTTCAGCTTGATGAGGCTTATGGAGATTATGGAGAGCTGGATGATGAAAAAGGACAAAGAAAAAGGCCAAGAACAAAAGGATTGAAAAAAGCCTTAGAGCTTGAAAGACAAAAAGAGGCAGAATTCGAGGAGCAGCTCACTCTAGATGAGCAATTGGTCAAGGACATAGATGAGAACAGAGAGTCTTCGGTTGAGAAAGTGAACACACACTTGGAGACCCTATTGGACATAGAAAACAAAGATGTTGAGTTACAAAGGAAGATGGACAAGTATTATGCAAGGAGAAACCAAGTGGCAAGGAGTAAGCTCAAAAGAGCTAATGAGAAAATTGACAAATTGACCAAGCAAGAGGAGAAGAGGAGACTTAACATACTGGCTGAGGCATCCCTACATGCCTCTAACCTTTGATCAGTCATAAAAACACATTTTTGGGCATGTTTGGACCATTTTTGAGCTTGAAGGAAGTTGTTGTGTTTTTCAGTCCAGTTTTTGAACAGTCACGAAAGGCAAACGCGCAACGCCTTGGGCGCTGTGCTCTTTTTTGGGGCATCCAATGATGAAATGGTCAGTATTTTTGGATTCACAATGATGAGTACATGCACCATGTGCCTTTGCTAAGGTTTTGGAGTAGAAATGGTTAACCAAAAGGGCCAAAAACCCTTAAAAAATGACCTTTCTGCCCTCTTTCTGGCCTAGGCACTGCGCACTAAGAAGTGTTGGTTGAATTGAATTTTGACAGATCAAATGAACTCCAAATGTAAAAATTCAAGATTTTCTAGAAAGTAGACTTGAAGAGCTTTCCAACAAGCTATTGTGGGCCCAATTTGGACACCAGGAACGCACTCAAAAGTCCACCTGAAGATGAATGGTGCACCAAGCATTGACATTGCGCAGCTAGCACTAACGCTGCACATTTGACAATTTGTCTAGATTTTCACCCACGGAGCATCATCTCCACGAAAAGGATAGAGAACAAATCAACACCCTACATTCACACTCAAAGGCTTTAAATAGAGAAATTTATTAACCAGATTGAGTGGATGCCCGACACACTGCAAGAGGCTGAGGAACAAGTAATTTCTTCTTCAAGTGCACAGACTCCTAGGCAGCAGGAAAAACATGGTACAAAAGGCACATCAGAAAAAGGCAAGGAACTAGAAAAGGGAGCAACTGGGAAAAGGCCAAGAGAAGATTAGTCACCAAGGACTGATACTTCTATGAAAGAATTCAAATTGAAATTAAGGAAAACGACCAGGATGCACATGGACATAGGAAAGGAACCACCACAACAAATAGTCATTAATCTTAGTGACATTCCTAATTCATGCCCAACTGGAGGTCAATCTCTTCCTGCCACTCCAATATCAGAAAGGCAATAGTCTCTTCAAGTTTCCATATCTACCAATGTAACTAGAGAAAAGGAGGAGACTGTCTTTAACACTTTCAAGGAAATTAAGATCAGAAATGAGGTATTGAAAAAGAGTACTTATGCACAATTCTAGAAGTAAAGTACAACTTCTCAAGGAAAATTCCTCTCAACCTTCGATTCAGAAAAGGCAAAATGCATATGGAATTCTTGGAAGCACAAACAGTAGAACCTAAAACTCCAGCTGATTACAATGAGACCTCTTTTGAGCTTGATGCCAAGAACATTCATCCTATTGATCAGCTAGAAATGCACAAACAAACAGGTGAAATGATCTCCTCTACTCTAACCAGTACTTCTATGAATCTGTTTAAAATATAGGTGGCCTTGTCAAATGCCCAATCTCAGCTAAAGATGGAAAATATTTCAAATAGTTAAGTCTTTTTAAGACTTAGTAGTGAGAATTGGATATGATCCCTCAGATGTAAAAGCAGTAGAAGAAATAATTAAGAAAAAGGAGATGGATATAGTAGCTTTGAAGAAGCAACTCAAAATTCCTACAATACATGATCCCTTGACCAAAGAGATAGAGGAAATAAAGAGTCAGAAGGTTGAAATGATGAAATTAATAATGGAGCAGTCTCTCCTAATAAAACAAATAGAAGCAGAAATGGAGAATATGGTACAAGAGAAATAAAAGGTAGCACAATGTGCCAGCACCACTATGGAGGCTCTTCCTCTTACAATTATTCCTACAGCCTCTCCAACAACTACTGTTAGAGGGACAGGAAGCAGTACATAACAAATATCTATGTCCATGGAAAGCATGAATTTTTAGACTAGGGCAATCAAGAGACTAGAAACCGAAGTGAATGTTCTACAGGACCAAATCAAAAGAGCTGAAAGTGAAGACTCAGTAGAGATGCAGAGGGCACGAACCTTAATTGAAAGGTTGCAAAAATTTGAAAAGGAATCATCCATTGGTAACACTCTAGGAAGGTTTAAAGAGATCGTCTGGCACAACATCATCAATGGTATGAATGAGATCTTGCCCAACATCCAAATTATATTTGAACATAAGGAGTTAGTGGAAAAATTTAGAGAAGCTATTTCATCTACTAATCTAGAGCTGGGAGACATGCCAGCAACAACCAACAGAATTATTAAATTTATAAATTCAAGGAATAGGTATGAGTTAGAAGAGTTGGGAGTAGCGGATAGGACACAATATATTATATAGGTAAAAAAGGTTTTGACTAAGAAGAACCTGAATGTACAACTGGAGGAAAAATTCCAAAATTTAGAACTGACAGTAAACAAGTTTTTCAACAGAATTGAAGCTTTAACATAGAAATTTCTCCCTTCTCTGTTTGTCAGTAATGACCAACTCATGGCCAAATAAAATTATGTCAAGAGGCTCCAAGGCATAGCCCTGGATGCTGTAAATATCTCTAACATTAAAGGCATCATACCAGGAAAAGCATTGCTAGAAGCTATTATAATCCAATTTATATTAAGCATGAACTGAAGCACGTTTTTATAGTTAAATCCACTTTTGCAAGGTACACTGACAAGGACGATTGAAGGGATAGAGAAGATCTGAGTCAGCACCAGCCATGTCAGCAAAGCCACTACAACAAAATTAATTTCTCAGCAACAACATCTCGAAAAAAGAGGACCATATGTCCAAGTTTTCTCATCATGGCCACTTCTTCGTTACACTAGTCAAATTCTTTTTCATTGTAATTAATAACAAATTGCCAAGTGTACAAGGAAATCATTGTAGGTTTTTGTTAAATACTTCATGCATTGGAAGTATTAGGGGTTGGACCCGAGTTATTGAACAATCTTTCATCTGGAGCAATGTAATTTTTGAGCTGGAGCATCAATAATAAAAGACCGTTTGTAAGATGCTTGAGTTGTTTTGAACCTGGTGATGTCTTCTTTCTGTGTCTAATATATTCCTGTTTTGTTAATTATGCATCATTAAATCTTATTGTAAGACAAAAATTCTATATTAAGATATGTTGTTAGAGCACCTTACTTCTATGTGTGTTTACAATCTAAATGTTTTCCTCTGATGTATGATAAAGAAATACTTAATTGCTTTTTAATCATTACTGATTTCATTGTTCTGTCATATCATTTTCCATTCTGCTTTTAGATCTAGTAAAGATAGTTAGCTTGCATTGCAAATGCTCTGGAAAAGTTGATGTTACCTCCCAGCGTTTGACTGCATAGCCCAATGGAAAATATCTAAATCTGACTTGCCCCAACCAAACAATCAAACAATTAAGCAATCAAGCAATCAATAAATAAAACCCTTTTACCATTATAACTAGCCTAATACATTAAAACACTGGAAATAAAGATAAATCTAAAAATATACAGAGAGATCCCTCTCTGAGTCTAGGAAGGCTAGATCCTAGACTCCTAAGTGGTTTGATGTATCATTTATGTTTTTTCTTACCAATATTCAAAATCACAAAGTGATAACATAGTGGAGACGATACTGGGGATTATTTAAAATTTGTCATTTCATCTAAATTGAGAGTACTCAGTCAAAAGCTTTTTGATAAGGTTATTCCTAATATTGGTTTCTTTTCTATTCTTGTGTATATTCAGTTTGTTTTTGTTTTAGATCTGAACACTAGCTCCCAAAAGAATCTCTACTAGATCCCACCGAGATCCAAATCTTCCTACCATAGTGGACAATCCTAAAAAGATCTCAAGGAAAACTCCTAGAACTGAGAGTCAGACAAGCAATAGATTTCTTCATAGAGCCAACTAACTCCCTCAAAACTTTGTTACCTTTCTAGATATCCAGTTTGATTTACACTTTGAACAAGGCTTATTTAGGACTAAATCAAAGAATTGGAAAGATCATATTATCTTTGATCCATCAATCTTACCAAAGAACCCGGTGAGAGACTTTTCTTCACAAACTGAATTAGATCTTCAACTCTTACAATATTTTGATACCTCACAAGATCTAGTGATGGATCTCACCACTAAAATCGATGATGCTTACCTTCAACATTCAATAGAATTTACTGCTTTAAACGCAATAGCTTCTTCCCTCACATCTCAACCTACACATATTCAGCCACCAAGTCCTACTGCCTCCATAATTCCTACCCCTTCTTTCATCCTTCAACATAAGGTTACCCAAATTTCTTTACTCTCATTTCCACCTAATACTAGTCCAACCTCATCCACTATTCAACTTCCTTCAAGTGATCCTCCACCACCAGCAATCATGGCTACCAAGTATGCCCCTTGGTGTTGCCAGCACCATTGACTAATATGCCACAAGACTACCAGTCTAAAATCACACTATTTGATGGGACAAGCCCTTTAACAGCCCAACAACATGTGGATAAAATGAATGATTGTTTTGACCTGTAAGAGGTAGATGACGAGAGTGTTAAGCTCAGAATGTTTGCTCAAATTTTAGGAGGAGAAGTTCAGAAATGGTTTAAATATTTGCATGAAAATAATATAAATGATCTCCCTGTGTTCCACCTAACCTCTCTTAGTAGATGGGAAGTCAAAAATAACCCTCTGGAGATTCTATCAGAATATGAAAATATTAAAAGCGAAGTAGGTGAAAGTGTTTATGACTATTGTGCTAGATTCAACAATACCTATAATGCAATACCTGTAAATCTTAAACCACCTTAGGATTTGGTCTTGATAAAGTTCCCAGATGGATTTGATATAGATATGTCGTACCAGCTTAGTGAAAGGAATTCTCCAACATTAGAAGTGATGCTAAGAGATGTCGTGAGTGTAGAAGAAAATTTACAAGCAAAAAGAGTTAGGATGAAAACTGAAAGAAGGAGAGAATAATGGAGAGGATAACTTTGAATGAAAGAAGTGTCCCTAGGGAAAACCAACCTATTCCACAGAACCAAAATCCAAATCCTACAAGAAACACTCCACAAATCAGACAAAGAGACCAAAGAGGCCCAGATCAACAAATTAGACCTCCATTTCAAGAAAACTATGCTGATGAATATGTAAGTGTGGTTGAAGAAGTTGAGTAAAATCAGATTAATTTATTGGGGACAAATGAGGATAGTTATGTTTTTCTCACACAACAAGAACATGAACTGTTCTTATTAGCTCAAACAGAATTGGAATCTGAAGGGTCTGATGACTATAAACATGGGTTTGAGATTGCCATATTAGAAGTTCACAGACATTATACTCTTAGGAGTAATAAAAAAAATGATAACTCAAACAAAAATAATGTTGATTTCCCTGCTAAGAATATTGTTGAGCCTGATCTCAAGAAAACAGCTGAAAGCTCTAAGAAAAATGTAAACAGTTCAGAAAAGAAAAACACAGAGAATGTTACTAGGAAAACCATCGAAGTTTCTGCTAAAACTGTCCAAACTAATATCCCTTGTACAAGTCAACAAACTGAACTTGTCACCAAAGAAGTGGCTAAAAGAGTTGATTTCTCAAATCTTCTTAAATTTCAAACACAATTTAGTATTGAGAATGAACTTGCTAAACTCAAAATTTATATCCCTCTCACTGAACTAATAAACAAGAATTTGTATAGGTGTCTAGTCCTAAAGGTACTCAGCATAGAAGAAAACACTGATATAGTGAACTTGAATGATGACCAACCTGAACTTCTGTTTGGACTAGAAGTTGATGACAAACCTCAAGAAGGAGGTGTTCCTCCATTTTATGTCAACCTTAATATTCATGACAAAATCCTCCATAATGCCATGTTGGATTTAGGTGCATCACATACTCTCATGCCAAAGACTGTTATGGAAAAACTTGGACCTGAAATCACTAGACCATACAAATATCTATACTCATTTGACTCCAACAAGGTTGGGTGTCTAGGTCTTATCAAGGACCTCTGTGTCACATTAGCCCAGATACCAGCAAAAAGTTTAGTCATGGACATAGTAGTAGCAGACATTCCACCTAAGTATGGTATGCTATTGTCACATTCTTGGGCAACTAAGTTACAAGGAACACTTCAAATGGATATGACGTATGCCACAATACTAGTATTTGGCCAACCAAGGAGACTATATAGAGACACCTTAATGAAATATATGGTGAGTAGCCAAGAAAGGCCAAACAACTATCCCCTCTACTCTGTCCATACTAATCTTGATTCCTTCATATTGTACAATGATGGAGACATATATACATAGGTCACTCAGGCATAAAATGATCTTAATAAAGGACATGACACCCAAATACCCATTATCTAAGAGGAACCTGAAACAAAACCTCTCCGGAATATGAATTTTGATGGCTCATGTGGTAAAACAGGGCCAGGAGTAGGAGTCTAGTTGTACAATTCAAAAACTAATCAAGCTGGAGGTCATTCTTACAAATTGAATTTTCTGTGCACAAACAACATAGAAGCATATGAGGAATTACTGTTAGGCTTGAAATTTCTTTAAAAAGTAGGTGCTAAAAGAGTTTTTGTCCAAGGAGATTCGAAACTAATCATAAAAGAAATTAAAGGACAGTACTCTGCAAAACATCCTCGATTGAGAGAGTACCGAAATGTTATGATTGATTTTCTCAAAACATTTGAAGAGTATGACCTTGCTGTTATCCCTAGGCTCTAGAATAACCTGGAAAATGGTTTAGCTTTTTCGGCCAGCACCTGCAAATTACCTCATCCAAATAAGAAATACACAGTTGAAGTGAAACACCATCCTGCAGTGCCTGATAACATGAGATACTAGCAAGTTTTTGGAAGTGACAAACAAATTGAGAGTTTTCTACAAACAAAAGATGAATTTGAGGAGATAAACATAAATTTGGAAGATTAAATATACAATCAAAGTGATGTACATATTAGTATAGAACAACCTACTATTTCTGGTGGGAAATTTTATGTGAATAAAACTATACATAAAATTGAAATACATAAAGACCGAGGAAAAGAGGAATTCAAAGTACTTCAACTTAAAGAAAATGGTTTTCCCATAGGGCTTGCCCCTTTGGAAGAGTTGTTTGACTTTAAAGATTTTGCTAGAAAGCCAAAAATGGAACCAACAGGAACAAACATTGAG
>APFE030790556.1:144468-157529 GCA_000404065.3 Pinus taeda
TTTGAAGGGAAGAGAAAATTATTACCCTTGCCCCTTAAACCCATCTCTGTTGAAAGTCCTTTCCAACAGTGGGGATTGGATTTCATTGTTGAAATTCATCCTCCATCCTCTATCCAACACAAATGGATCCTGACTACCATAGACTACTTCATCAAATGGATAGAAGCCATCCCTTCTACAGCTGCTACTGATTATGTTATTATAAAATTCCTTGAAACCAATATCCTTTCCTGATTTGGCTGTCCTAGGAAACTGATCACTGATAATGCTGCAAATTTCAAATAAAAAAGATGGTGGATTTTTGTCACAAGTACCATATTTCTTTGGGTCATTCAATATCTTATTACCCTCAAGGTAATGGGTTAGCTGAGTCCTCAAACAAAATCTTGGTAAACATCATTAAGAAAATATTGGAGGACAATAAAAAGTCATGGCATAACAAATTGATCTATGCATTATGGGCTGACAGTTTGACTACAAAGAACTCCATTGGCATGTCCCCATTTCAACTGGGTTATGGAATAGATGCAATTTTCCCTTCTTCCATGGGAGTTCCAGTCATGAAGATCACTCAAGATATACAAACTTAACCAAATGATAACAAATAAGGATAAATCAGACAATTTAATTGCAACAGTCCAGAGAAGAGGTATATAATAGAACTCAGGTTGTCCAGGAAAACATAAAGAAATTTTTTGACAAGAGAACCAAAGCTGATGGTTTCAACCTAGGAGACAAAGTGCTAAAATGGGATTCATGAAGAGAAGATAAAGGAAAGCATGGAAAATTTGAAAATATTTGGAAGGGTCCATATATTATTTCTACTCTTAGAGGAAATAATGTATTTTTCCTCATTGAGTTGGATGGAACGAAATTGCCAGGAGGTCCTGTCAATGACAAGATGTTGAAGCATTACTTTTCATGAGCACACAAATTTCTTCACTCCATTGTAAATATCACAGTATTTTAGGTTTTTAGTTGGATAATTCATTTGACAAAAAGAAATCAGATTGAAGATAATGCAGATATGGAGGACTCAAGGCTACTAGCCATGTGTTCTTGACACTTCAAACTGATAAGTGCCATCCCTAGCTGGAGTCACTATTAGGGTCCTATAATTTATAGGATCTCAAGGTGATTGAGTATCTAATATTTGGAAGATTTCATATTGTTCAAAGATTTCATTTCACAAAAAAAATAAAATGAAAAGAGGGTATATAAAAAAAAAGAGAGAAAAAGAAAAGAAAAATAAAAGAAAACCCCAAATATTGTTCAATTCATACAGTCTAAGCATGATTGAACAAATTTCAATTTCTGTTGATAGGATAGAAAATAAATTTTTGCCAAACAGTTTAAGATTGGCAAATCAGTAGCTAGGTAGAAATAAAATTGGTTCAACTGTTCAACCTGGACCAATAGGAGAGATAAGTGATAAAGTAGGTTAGAAATAAAGAAAAGAGAAAATGAAAAAGGGTTTGCAAGTCCAAATGCACCCTGCAAATGCAAAAAGAAAAAATGTTAGATTAGAAAAATAAGGGTAGGTAGGTTGAGGAAAATTACAAAGGGAAAAAGACATGAAAAGCTCTTTTTAAAAAGTATTATGACATAGTCATGTTTTTTTTCCTAATGTCAGGAAAAGAAATTAAGAAGGGAAAGGAGTCTCATGTCATTATTCTTAACTCCATTTTATACTCCTATACTCCGCCCCCCTATTAATTTTCCTTCCCCCCCATTCACTTACCCATCACATCAAATATTACCCACTCCTCACCTCTCATCTAATCTCCGCACTCGCCATATGATCCAATGGCCCATATGACTTTCCACCTCCCCCCCTCACGCTACAAATGTTAATGTCGGGGGGGTGTGTCTGAGATCAGTGGTTTCAAGTCATGTACATGTCACGCTATCGGGATTTCGCACCCGCTCACTCATTCCACTTACCACTCCAAGGGCCTCCTTAAAAGTGGTTTTCACCTTCACTAAACCACCTCCCCTGTTTTTACCGTTCACCAAGCACGCCACCTCATGACGCCACTCTGTCCCATCTGCCTATCACCTCCATTCTCATGCTATGTCATTGCACACTCAATTGGCTGGACCGTTAGCCAACAGACCCATCCCACTTCAGGCCAATCCAACGGGAACACTCCTAAAAGTAGAAACTCACCATTTCCCACCTATTTACGAATTTTAACATGCTCTCTCTACTTACAGGTGCAATTCAAGATTCATCCATACATACACAGAGAAAGCAGTGAGCACACTGACACAACAATACAGTTGCAGAAGGCTCTAGTTTTCTGCATTGATCAAACTTTCCCCTTGAATCCCACTTCTTGTTCATTCCCTTTTCTTTTTCCCTCTTTGAATTCTCGTTTCTTCTCATCCCTTTATGTTGCAGTTCAACTGCAAATTCAACACAATTCAGGTTTAAAATTTTCAAAATACATCCATGCCACCAAAGAAGAAAGAACATGAGATATTCAATCCAATGGTGCACCCACCACTAGACTTTGACCACATTCCACTGGAAGACATAGACTTTAAAATACATGAGACACTCTTGGAATTTGATCTATTTGACATCTACTGGAGATGGGAGGATAAATTTATTGATGAAGTAGATGGCATAGGGCTCTGGGATACCAATTTTCCTTTCTATATCTTTCCTAAAACTCATAGCTGCCTAGAATTAATTAGAAAATGCCACTCATGCTATAACCCACAACAAAGGGCAATGATAGCCCCACCAAAAGACATATTGTTTACCATTGATGCCAAATATATAATGCAAATGATACAAGATCCTATCATTGAAGGAACCACTCCCTTTTCCCATGAGATCCTCAATGAAATGTATCAGAGGCTAGAATTCACCAAAAGAGCTAAAACCTTAGAACTCTTCATCACTGAACAAACCCCATTGCCTAGCAAGAATCCTCCTTATTCCTCCTCTGCTTTCCTTGATAGAACCAGGCATATAGTCACTGTACATTCATATTTGCTGGGCTATTATTCATATCAGTGGCTTGATGAGGCTATAATAGGTTTCCTATCCATCTTATCAGCATAGTCAAAGCCCTCTATCCTATTCAATTTTAGTCAATTCCTAGCAGATGCCATCCATGAGTAATTTGTAAATTTCCTCACAAAGGAAGTTTTTCAGTACTCTTAAGTACTTGTATATATGTTTGCTTATTTTCAGGCAGACAAATTTCAATTTACAATGACCAAGTTAAATGAAGAAGATGAACCCCAATCTGTTATTTTCTGGACCACCTTAGTGATGAAGGATTGAAAGCACTTCACCTATCAGACATTTATAGAAATTTTTGTTCACCCAGCTATGAGCCTAAGTGGGATTGCAAAACCCAGAATAAGTGAAGAAATTAAAAGGATCATGCAGTTTACAGACCAAGCAAGAATAGGAGATTGGTACTTGTACCAAAATTATATAGAATTAAGAGTGTATGGATGTGAGTTGGCCCCTTCCAAGCTGCCAAAGTTCCTCTCCATGAGGATATTTGCACTTGAATATATTAGGCAAATGACCAATGCAAATGAAATACATTTTGTAGTAGCAAAGAAAAAGCCACAATTTAGGATCAAATCCCAGATTGGTCCTTTCATTTGCAACAACAGGGAAGCAGGGGAAGAAGCAGACAAGAAACTAAAGGAAATGAAGTTCACTCATAGTTTTACATGCTGATATGACCCATGGCGCATCATCTCCAAGAAAAGGATAGAGAACAAATCAAAACCCTACATTCACACTCAAAGGCCTCAAATAGAGAAATTTATGAACCAGATTGAGTGGATGCCCAACACACTGCAAGAGGCTGAGGAACAAGTAATTTCTTCTTCAAGTACACAGACTCCTAGGCAGTAGGAAAAACAGGGTAAAAAAGACACATCAAACAAAGGCAAGGAACCAGAAAAGGGAGCAACTAGGAAAAGGTCAAGAGAAGATTAGTCACTAGGAACTGATACTTCTATGAAGGAATTCAAATTGAAATTCAGGAAAAGGGCCAAGATGCATATCGACATAGTCAAGGAATCACTGCAGCAAACAAGCATTAATCTTAGTGACATTCCTAATTCATCCCCAACTTGAGGTCAATATCTTCCTTCCACTCCAATCTCAGAAAGGAAACAATCTCTTCAAGTTTCCACATCTACCAATGTAAATAGAGAAAAGGAGGAGACCATCTGTGACACTTTCAGGAAAATTAAGATCAGAAATGAGGTATTGAAAAAGAGTACTTATGCTCAATTCTAGAAGAAAAGTGCAACTTCTCAAGGCAGACACCTCTCAACCTTTGATTCAGAAAAAAGGAAAAATGCATATGGCATTCTTGGAAGCACAAATAGTAGAACCTAAAACTCCAGTTGATTACAAACATACACCTTTTGAGTTTGATGCCAAGAACGTTCATCCTATTGATCATCTAGAAATGCACAAACAAACAGGTGAAATGATCTCCTCTACTCTAACTAGTACTTTTATGAATCTGTTTAAAATGCAGGTGGCCTTGTCAAATGCCCAATCTTAGCTAAAGATGGAAAAGATTTCATCCCAATCAAAGGATAACAGAATTAAGTCTTTGGAAGACTTAGTAGTGAGAATTGGATATGATCCCTCAGATGTAAAAGCAACAGAAGAAATAACTAAGAAAAAGGAGATGGATATAGCAGCTTTGAAGAAGCAGCTCAAAATGCCTACAACACATGATCCCTTGACCAAAGAGATAGAGGAAATAGAGAGTCAGAAGGCTGAAATGATGAACTTAATAATGGAGCAGTCTCTCCAAATAAAACAAATGGAAGCAGAAATGGAGAAGATGGTACAAGAGAAAGAAAAGGCAACACAGTGTGCCAACACCACTATGGAGGCTCTTCCTCTTACAGTTATTCCTACAGCCACTCCAGAAACTGCTACTACAGGGACAAGAAGCAACACAAAACAAATAGCTAAGTCCATGGAAATCATGAATATTAAGACTGAGGAAATCAAGAGACTAGAAACCCAAGTGAATGTTCTGCAGGACCAAATCAAAAGAGCTAAAAATGAACACTCAATAGAGATGCAGAGGGCACGAAACGTAATTGAAAGGTTGCAAAAGTATGAAAATGACTCATCCATTGGTAACACTCTAGGAAGGGTGAAAGAGATCATTTGGCACAACATCATCAATGGCATGAATGAAAACTAGTCCAACATCCAAATTATATTTGAACAGAAGGAGTTAGTGGAAACATCTAGAGAAGTTATTTCATCTACTAATATAGAGTTGGGAGACATGCCAGCAACAACCAACATAATTATTAAATTTCTAAATTCAAGGAATAGGTATGAGCTAGAAGAGTCGTGAGTAGAAGACAAGACATAAACTATTATATAGGTGAAAAAGGTATTGACTAAGAAGAACCTGAATGTATTTCTGGAGGAAAAATGCCAAAATTAGAACTGGCAGTAAACAAGTTTTTTCAATAGAATTGAGCATTTAACACAAAAAGGTCTCCCTTCTCTGTTTGTAATTAATGAAAAACTCATGGCCAAAGAAGATTATGTCAAGAGGCTCCAAGGCATAGTCGTGGATGCTATAAATCTCTCCAACTTTAAAGGAGGCATAACTGGAAAAGCATTGCTGGAAGCTATCAGCAATCTAATTTATATTGAGCATGAACTGAAGCATTTTTTTAAAGTTAAACCCACTTTTGAAAGGTACACTAAAGCTGATGAAATATATCGTAGGTTAATCAAGATCAATATTTCAGATGAAGAAGCATGGAGTGATCTGTGTGATTACCAAGAGGAACGAGACAAGGATGATTGAAGGGACAGAGAAGATCTGAGTTAGCACTAGTCATGTCAATAGAGCCACTACAACAAAATTAATTTCTCAGCAACAACATCCCGAAAAAAGAGGACCAGATGTCCAAGTTTTCTCATCGTTGTTACACTAGTCAAATTTTCTTTCATTGTAATAAATAACAAATTGCCAAGTGTACAAGGCAACCATTGTAGGTTTTTGTTAAATACTTCATGCATTGGAAGTATTAGGGGTTGGACCTGAGATATTGAACAATATTTCTTTTAGAGCACTGTAATTTTTGAGTTGGAGCATCAATAATAAAATATTGTTTGCAAGATACTTGAGCTATTTTTAACCTGATGATGTCTTCTTTTTGTGTCTAATATATTCTTGTTTTATTCATTATGCATCATTAAATCTTATTGTTAGACAAAAATTCTAGATTAAGATATTTTGTTAGAGCACCTTACTTCTATCTGTGTTTACAATCTAAATGTTTTCCTCTGATGTATGATTAAGAAATACTTAATTGCTTTTTAATTATTACTGATTTCATTGTTCTGTCATATCATTTTCCATTATGCTTTTAGATCCAGTAAAGATAGTTAGCTTGCCTTGAAAATGCTCTGGAAAAGTGGATGTTACTGCCCAACCTTTGACTCCATAGCCCAATGGAAAAGATATAAATTTGACTTGCCCCAACTAAACAATCAAATAATCAAACAATGAAGAAATAAAACCATTTCACCATTATAGCTAGCTTAATACATTAAAACACTAGAAATAAAGATAAATATGAAAATATATAGAGAGAGCCCTCTTTGAGTCTAGGAGGGCTAGATCCTAGACTCCTAAGTGGTTTGATGTATCCTATATGACTTTGTCTTGCCAATATTCAAAATCACAGAGCGATAACAAGCTCTATCTACAAAAATAGTTGTATTTGAAGGGAGAGCATAAATGTACCATTCATTTTGTACTCCAGCACTTGGTCTAGATGCTACTGGGGTTTTATTTAACAATTTGTTAAAACATCAACTGAAATCCTTAATTTTCTCTCTAGATTTAGCTCTTAAGTTGGAGAGATCATTAAGAAGAGTAGTTGTTGAGCAGTCATCTCCAAACTTGGTTAGAAATTGTTCTTGGAACACGTCCCAATTATCAATGGAACTAGATGGTAATGAAAAGTACCAGGATCTTGCTGATCCTTTGAAAGTATAAGGAAATAATCATACAACATCATATTCTTCAACAACTCCATTTAGATTTATAGATAAAACAAAGTTTTTTATATGCTCTTCAACAGGAAGACCATCATCGAGATTAAATTTTGGCAACCATTTTTCCGGATGGGCAGGTAATGGATGTAATGGTCCTACCATTTGAACGACTCTTGGATTTTTCCATGGTAATTGAGCCATTATAGGTATCTGTGTGGAAGAAGATGCACCAATAGTAGAAGGTGATTGGGTGGAGGAAGATTATTCTCCCGTACTAGTATAATTGACTATTTGAGATGGTGAAGTGGACGATTGGATAGAGTGATTTTGCGATGAATATGATTGAATGAATAAAGGAGTCCATGGTCGTGATGAGATAATCTCACTATGAGATTTAGACTCAGATTTCTTGGTTTTCCTTCGAGGAGGAGGTAGAGGAAATTCAAATGGTAGTATTCCAAATTTTTCACTCCGTGATCTACTTAACCTTTGAGAGGAAGGAAAAGATGAAGAAATGTTGGCTTCAAATAATTCAAATTCTTCTTGAGACAGAGAAATCCCTTCTAATTTTTGAATTAAAGATTTTACTTCAAGAGTTTTTGTAGAGGAAGGTTGATATGATTTCTTTGGGAAAACACTAGCGGATTTTAGAGATTTTTTCACAACTTCACATCTAGGATTTGGAGATTTGGAATGTGACCAGGAAGTTGGAGGTGACGGTGAGGGAGTTTTACTCTTAGAATGGATTTCCAATTTAGATTTACTTTCCATTCATAGCCCTGGCCCTCCTTCTAGTGCCAAAATGTTGAAGCCTCAAAAATCGTTGCGACAACATGGGGGATAACCACCTGGTCGGGGTGTTGAATACCATCCCTTATCCATTTGGTTTGGTGGCTTCGACTGGATTTATGGGACCATTTTCCCAATCTAAAAGATGGTAGGATGGGGTATGCACTTGATTATGAAAGCTGATTTGGTAGATGAGGTTGGTTTCAACAGAAAAATAAAACTATATATATATATATTACTATTTACCCAAGCTTAAATCAATATTTTTGCAATCTAGATAAATGACTACCTTGAGTGATAATGAAGATTATTCATACAAGAAGTATAAAACATTCTTAAAACAATTATTTCCATTAAAAAGTCAATCGAAATGGTTGACGGTAAAATGTATCACAACGAATATCTAACATAATTTTTCTTATAAAAAATAAAGAGGATGACAACTCAACTATATTTAAAGAATAACAGGTTGTATTAAAACATAATTGAAAAACAATGTACATATAGAAGAAACAAATTAACAGTTCATAAAATAATCCCTCGAAATTGATCCATAGACAATAAAGCTGCAACCCATGCGTTTTCTCCAATATCGATCACAGAAAAACAAGAGTGCAATTCTTAACAAACTTTCTCAAATAAACTTTCATGGACTAGATTGTCAAAATTAAAGAAAAGCTTTAAAAGGTACAAAAGTGTATGTTTTAGAGATTCTCAAATAAAATTGTCAGACCCCTTTCTAAATACATGAAAGAGGTTTAAATATCAAAAAATATTACAAAAATAGCTAAGCACTAAATTCTGAGGAGTGAAACGACTCTCCTTAGAATCAGTGCCAAAAATGAAAAACTAAAATTGATTTAAAACCTAAAAATCTAATCTTGATTGGTGTTAGCTTCTGATTTGTGTCCACTTCTCGTAGATATCTATCATCGCCTGAACCTCTGGAGGTTCTTAATGCTTATCTTTACTTGTCCCACATAAACTATATCTGAAAGTGATGGCAACATATGGATGATAAAATTGGTTAAGAATTGTAGGGCCATCACCAGGGATGACCGATAAGCTTCCCAATTTAAATGCAACAACTATCTGATCTGTGGTTCTTTTGCTGCAAGAATTTCATGCCAACTTGATGGCAAATAATTGATCTCAGGAAGATTTCCTCATGAACATATTTGAATAAAACTAGTTCTATCCATATTGTGCTTGCTAGGATTTGACCTCCATTTCTTTATAACTTCGGAGGGTTCTTCATTTTTAGCAACAAATTTCTCCACAAATGCTTTATCATAAACCCTGTGTGTCTAAGGTAAATGATACATTCTTTCGATATCCTCTGGTTTAAAAGAGTCGATGACCACTTGCCTTGAGGTCACGAATTCTTTGTCTTCAATGTTCACATTCTCAATAATCCATTTCACCATATCAGTGTAGGGTAATAATTTTGGCCTAGATGCTACCTTATGCAGAATAGAGCATGCGACCTCAGGATAAGAAGCGTATGAGGATTGAATATCATCTATCATCACTACCTTCTATATTTCCTTCTCAAATATATCATAAACATATTCCTAGGAGTTGGCACCACACTCTGGTAGACAAGTTGTATCAGAAAATAAAGGTGGTGATGCGATTACATCTTCAGCCGTGGACTGTTTAACCTTTTCGTTTATTTATTTTGACCATCAAGCTGAGTAATAAAGTCTATGTTACAGTCTTTTCACCATAAAGAAGATGAGAGTGATAGTGCATAGAATGAGAAATAGAACTATAATGACATACAAATACAAAAACCTTATTCAAATCAATGAAACTGAAACACTTAAATGCACCCGTAATGGTGAGAAGACATCAAATTTCTTGAGCCGTGGGATCATAAATATCATTAACCTGAAATGATATCCGCATAAGGTTCATATTAACACACATTAATGTAGTCTATTGCCAACAATCTTTTCGGAGTAGATCATTAAAACTTGTTAACATACCAAACTTAATACGTGAATTATAATTTAATGACGTGTCAGTGGGTCTAGATTCTCTCGCAAATCGGATATTCGCAATGACACATAATATGTTTGATTTCCAATTTTGCGATTTTACGATTTGCGAGATTGTGATCCGACAGACGCGAACATGTTTTAATATTATAGTTAATTCTTTTGTTGGGTCCATCATCATATCACAATACGTAAATAAATGTTTAACATATTTTATTGCTTTTTTGCGATGCGAAAATTATGACATGATTTGACCGAAAAGGAATATTCTAAGATTCTATGCATATCACAAATCGGTGATGTTTCAAATGATAACGTTAAGTATTTCACACAAGACTTTGAAAAATGTAAAATGTGATTTCACTATGTAGTGGGGTTCTTGGATTTTTATTTATATTTTAATGAATTTAAATCAAATTATTTTCTAAAGGGTCCCCATTAGTTATCTAAAGGATTTCACCAAATGGGGGTTGTTGTACAACACAACAGATTTAAGATCCACCATATTCCAAATATAGATATGAGGAAGTTTGATGGCAAGGATCCCATAATGTGAAAAACACACAAAAGGTATGCATTGCAACTTTATATTTAGAACCTAATCAATTTGTATGGTATCGATGGATTTGTTCTCGTAAAACATTTGTCACTTGGTCAATTTTTATGGAGGAAATAATAACACAATATGAGGATACAAAGAGCAACACCTTCTTTAGCGAATTGGTAAATCTCAAACAAAAGGGTTCAATGGAAGAGCACATTGAGGACTTCCAAAAATTAAATATAAGGGTAAACGATATTCCATAGGAGAATAGGACTGAGGTATTGATAGGGATTTTAAAAGATAACATCCAACATGAGGTTCTCCTTTGGGAACTTGATTCATCGGAGAATGCATTCATGGTGGCAAGAAAAGTGGAAAGTGAAATACAAGGAAGTCTACCTCTCATGACTATAAAGATGAAAGTGATGATTCTCCTATCCTTCCATAACCTAGAAGGTTGACACCACAACAATTGGAGGAAAAAATAGAAAAATGGTTTTGTTACAATTGTGATAGTAAATACACTAAAGGTCATAAGTGTGATGAGAAGAAATTATTTTACATATATTGTGAAGAGGAGGAAGAAAATGATCAAGAAACATCAAAAGAAGAGGATATACACCAGGAACCAACCCCAGAGAAAGAAGAAATGAATCCGACCATATCTTGTAATGCATTGGCACTTTATGGATATCATCCACCATCCATCACATCATCTTTAATAGAAAATTCAAAGGTTCAAGTAGTGGAATATCATATCGAGCATCAACAACAAGTTCTCCAACTCTTAAAGGATAACCTCACTTTGGTGTATAATCAAATGAAAAAACATGCAGATAAACATTGGAGTCAAATAAGTTTTGATATAGGCAACTGGGTATTTTTACAACTACAACCATACAAATAAATGTCCCTCAAGCAAGCTAAGAAGGATAATAAATTATCACGAAAGTACTATGGTCCTTACAAGGTGTTGTGAAAGATTGGTACTTGGAATACAAATTGGAGCTTCCTGCATCTTCCCTAGTGCACCTAGTTTTCCATGTTTCATGCTTAAAGAAGGTTATATGTGACAAGCTCCCAGTTCAAACAATATTGTTGGAACTTGACGAGGAAGGAAAAATCATATTGGAACCTGAAGTAGTCACAAAATCAAGAATGCGTCAGCTACGAAGTCGATCAATTTCAGAGTTTCTCATCAAGTGGAAGAGCTTATCCGCTGAAGATTCCACATGGGAGGATGAGAACTTTTATACAAAAGCATCCATAACTACTCAAGCATAGAGGAAAACACTTTTTTAAAGGAGAGGGGCATGTTAGGTCCCTATACTACTAGTGTATCCCCTTATTTTTATTAGTGCAACCCCCTTATTGTATTATTGTGCCCATGTAGTCCCCATATTGTTATTATTGTGCCCCATAGAAGCCCCACTATTGTTATTATTGTGCCCTCACAATGTTATTATTATGTAGGCTCTGATTATATTGTGACCCCTTAGAATCCTATATATGGAAAGGAGGTATTTTCATTTGTATCATCCAAGAATTGTTCATTTGTGTAATGTAAAGGAGATTTCCCCCTCTAAGAGGCTTATTATGAAGTCATTGATCTATCTCTTCTTCTATTTTGCGAGTTGGTTGCATAACAGTAGACGTGTTTGGTCTCTCAAACAACTTGGTTATTCCCACCCCATCAGTTATTTTGATGGTGCTTTAGTGGATGTTAGATGTGGATGTGGAGCCATCATTCTCCTCAACTTATCTCTAGACTTTCATTTCTATTGGTCCAGGGGCAAAGACACCAACATGAGAGCAACGATCTTGGCCCTTTGGGGCGTTTTATGTTGTGTTCCTAGTGGCTCACTTTGGACAAGATTGACATTGTTGTTGACTCAAAGATGATTATTAACTAGTCCTTGGGGCATATCTCCCTTTCAATGCCCTCCTTAGTCCACTAGATAGAGAATATCTCTTCTCCGATGAATTGTTTTACTACAATCACCTTTGATCACATTTTCCAGGAAAAAAAATCCAGGCTGACCCGCTTTCCAAACGTGGAGTCTCTACCACATCTGGATGGAACTTTTATGAAATATTCTTATAGGGTAGGGTGATCTAGTTTGGCTACTTTTCCATCTCATGAAGGATACTTTGTGTCACTATTTGTTCTATTTTGTGTTGTTGCACATGATATAGTTCCTAATGGATTTATCTTGAAGGTTGCTCATGGCCTCTTATTAGTTTGCAATCTTTTTTGACTTATCAATTTTGGACATATTATGGTGGTAGCACATGCAAAGGATGGAAGCCTCCCATCAAAAATTATTGTCTTGATGCTCTAGTCCTTATCAGTGCATAGACGTTTCTGAGATTTTTGAACTCTACTAAATGTAACCTCTTTTATTTTATAATGAAAGATATTGTTTTTTTGGACTAAAATAAAATAATGTCATACAAAATTGAAAAATTTAGCTTCCAGCCAATAAATTCAAATGAATTATAAGAATAAGCAATTTTATTAATTAATTAACATGGAAAAAACTTAGTACACTTAATAAGAATTATGATAAAGGATAATAAATGTTAAAGTAATTCAAAGTACTTGACCATAATGTATTGCCAACATTTGCCTTTCCTTTTAATGCTTTGTTTGGTTTCATGACTCACTAGTGCTTACTGACTGTAT